>NPFG01000504.1:0-26077 GCA_002288965.1 Xylaria sp. MSU_SB201401
TCAGACACAACACCCACCCCCCCCACCCCACCACACACACACAAAAAAAAACATTGGGCATAACTACTACTGTAATATGAGGATTGTACGCCTTGCTAACCCATTTTTCGTCCGTTTTATAGTCTTGCTTATGCCGAGATGCGATTGATCCTCGCTAAACTCGTCTACAACTTCGATATGAGTCTGGCCGAGGATAGCCGTGAGTGGCTAAAGGACCAAAAAGCCTTTGTTGTCTGGGATAAGCCTCCTCTAAATGTTGTTCTCAAGCCCGTTGTACGATGAATAGAGCATGCTGAAGCCAAAAGGTCGAAGAGAAGTAGACGTTTCTACTGACGTCGTTCGGGCCCAACAACGTGCTAGTGAGCAGACGCAAGGCGTCTCGGGCTCCAAAGCAGTAGCTCCCCTCTAATGATGGAGATAGCGATTCAGATTGTCCAGCGCTTCAAAACATTTTATCTCCTGTGTATCTAAATTTAATCAACCTGCTTACGGTCTTGAACCTATGTTGAACTAAATGCTATCGACGAATCGCAATTAGCACTCATATCTAGCGCTGTATGCGACGCGCGCTGAAACACGTTGAGCATTTTATACGCGATTCGTTAGCCTAAATTAGCAAGGCGTCTGCCGCTGTCTCATTTGTGTCAGAATTGGTAGATTATGTGGTCAGGGATTCTCTCGAATTGCCGGGGACTTCTGGCCTATCTACGTATGAGAGGGCTTGGTTGTAGATAATAGATTTCAAGGTTAACCTTGATTGATCAAAGTTGCGTAAGAAAATTTGCAAAGCGAGTTTCAGTATATGATAGGTTAAGCCACTTCAGCAACTCTACCTAAGTGCAACAAATTCTTTATAGGCTAAGCCGTAATTACACACAAATTAATATCCCTATTAGCCCATATGCCCTTGGAACGATTTCTAACTCGTCCTCCCAACTAGTCACCCCTCACCAGTGGTGGGGGGATACCGAGTGAGTCGAGTTCAAATCAGTCAAGTACAAGCAGTCTCTGTACATCATCGAGGGCTACCAGCGACTGCGAGGTATCATGCAGTATGACATCTTCAACTGCACAAGACAACACCACCACCATCTGCCGGAGCTATTTCCCTGTACCAGCCGCCTATCAAGCTCTCTTCGCAAATCATACCATTACTTGGAAAGGTTTAAAGAAAAATAAAAATCCTTAGCCAGGACATGATTTGAACCTGTGTCTCCCTAGTACGCATACCTTAGTACAGCGTTCAAGTGCGCTTGACCAGACAAGCGCATATGATCGATCAGCTCTATGGCTGATCGGAAGTAGGTGAGACAGTCTCCGAAGCCTCCTTGGTAGAATTACTGCCATCGCTGTCCTCGTTACTAGCTTGTAGCTTCGGGGTCCATTTAGGCGCATCGCCGAGTCGATCAGCAGTCAAGCCAGCCATTCCAGGCTTCTCCATGCCAGCCTCAAGTTGACGTTGATAAGACACGTTTCTAAGGCGTTCGCTTTCGGCCGAGGTCAGGCGAAGCTAGCACAGCGTTAATGATATAATTCCGCAAAACGACCACTCGAGCCCCCCGAATAGGATGCTTACATATAACTCAGCACCGAAAATATGAAGTGCTAGGGCCAGCCATCCACAAGGCCCAAAAACGATGTTGAACGCGGTGCCGACTTCCATGATATTGTCTCCGTAGTACGTGGCCCTGACTAAGGCATGCTGGTCCAAGTTATCTCCAGAGTAAAAGGTAGCGCACTCAGGGTAGAATGACATCGTAGCACCCTGGCCGCCGAGCGCGTAATCGGCCTTGTCGCAGGGCTGCGCACCGTAGTAGCTTCCGAATGTGCCTGATGAGAGGACTACGACAGCAATGAAAAGGAAAATTCGAATCGTGATGATAACGCCTCCCTATCTTCATGTTAGTCTTCTACGTTGTCATATCCTAGCAAGAAAAGAGCGGGTTGTGTACTTACATAAGTCCACGCACGAATCATCCAGGCCCGGTGCTGCTCAATCTGCAAGCGCTTGATATTGATAACTGCGAGGACCAGAGAGCCCAGAAACATAATGGCCAAGACGCCCACAAAAATCTGGACGTCCACGCCGCCTCCTGCTGCCCGCCGCGCTAGCACGATGGCGGCGGCCGTGCCCACGAACGACAATAGTGTCACGATGTAGCCGTTGATGCGGTGGACGATGATCCACTTGTGGCGAATAACAGGGACGAACTGAAAGCACGCAAGCAGGGTTGCTGGAACCACAGCGGCGAGATGTAGGATGATACCGATCTGGTAGAGGCGTTGCTTCACGTAGTAGAAACATTCCCCTGGTAAGGCCCCGTTCCCGGGCGCGGCGTCTGGGTTGCAGAAGACACCCCAGAAATCTAGGTATTCCACTACAACAAGGGAAATTAGCTTTACGACGTCAAAGTGAAGCTTATCTTGGGAAGTAAGAGAGGGCAGAAGTAAAGAGAGGCTGTGAATAGGAGTAAGAACATACGCCGAGCGAGAGCGAAGCCAAAGAGTGCGCCGACGAATATGAACCACAAGATGAAGTTGTAGCCTTTCGAGAAACCGATCGGATTGTAGACTTTTCTAGCCCGAGCCACGAAGGCATTGGCTGGAGGTCTAGTTGAGATCGCCATAACCTAGAAAAGGAGTAGGAAGACCAGCTTGGGACCGGAGGGGAGGAGGGTGGTGTAAGGGTCCTCAAGTGTATCTTAAGAGCGCGTGGATTCTTCCACGAGGTTTCACCGGTCCGGAAAGGGTGCCAATCAGTACAAAACACCTGTTTCTTAGGGATCACAAGATGTCGATGACTCTGTGGCGATGGTGATGTCCATGGTCAACAAAGCTGGTAATTGAGGTTCATTATATACAATTATCCTACATCGCTTGTGTCTTGTGTGCAAATGCACAGACACCCAGGCGCACTATGCAACACGACGCACTCCCTCTTTTTTTTTTTTTTTCCATTGATAGTTTCTCCGTACAATGGGTGAGAATTATGATCGAGTTTGCTGCTGCCTTCCAATCGAGAGAGAATGCGAAGGATGAATGCGAGACGTGTTACCGGATACATGGATCTGGGCTTTGGTGCCCATACCGTAGTAGCAACTTAAGCATAAGCCGTCCAACAGCCATCCGCAGCCGTATCCACAGCCCCACTAAGCGAATGCGAGCCCTGGGAAACATCAGTAAGGTCAATGAAACTTGATTCTACCGGGCGCCTGGCGACCGGTGTCTCTTCTGTCCGTGCCCAGCCCGCCGACGCGGCGCAGACGTCACCACAAATAACCATTTTGGTGTTTGGTAGACTTGGCTGAACTAGCTGCAGCTGGCATTTGAATGTCAACACCAGTGATACCTCCTCATCGGTACCGGGAGGAAAGCATGCTGTCTGAATGAGCCAATAGTACCACTTGCTGCTGTCAGCTCAAGCTCCAACTCATGGGGCCCGATGAGATGCAAAGCCGAAGAAACCCCGTATCTGATTATAGCTGACTGGCTAATACCCAGAGACAGGGGCCAGGCTTCAGGTCAGATGTCTCTCGCACTACAAGCGAAGATTACGAATGTGGGTATGAATGGCACATTTACAGGAGATACAGTACCAAGATAGCTCTCTAGGGCCAACCCAGCCGCCGCTAGCCCCTTCGGTCTCGAACATGACAAGCCAGAGTGATTCTTTTAGAATGTCTACGTGGCTGTACTACACACGCAACTCCAGAGAAGCTGAGATAGAGTTGGGCCTCAATAGATAGGCTTTTGGTAGATAATTCAATTTGCGAACGCCCAGACCATTGTCGCTACCAGTCGGTCAGATGGCTCATAAAAAGGTGCGCCAAGGAAGGGAAGTGTAGCTTGCTCTCTATATGATACATATAGACGGCTTGCTAGAGATGCCATCACTATTTCCTAACCTATGTATTCATAGCTTCAAACGCTCTGCTTTACGTAGCCGGGCTCCGAATGTGCGGGAGAGGATAGGGAGCGGAACAATAGCTATACAAATAAATCTAAGCAACGAGTTACCCTATAAAAGAGATACGCAGTTCCAAAGACGAAAGCAATATATAGAGAAAGGAGGGACACAATAGGAGACAGGATAAGCATCGTCAAAGGTCTGATCAAACTAGTAAATAAAATCCTAGTTGTATTTTAACTATCCGAGCCACTATAGCAGCTCTCTAGGTAATATTATCTAAGCTCTGCGTTAAGAAACCCTATTTTCCTCTATATTAAAACCTTGTATTCAGTTTCTTTTATTATTACTTAGATTAGGATCGTAATAAGTAATAAAGCGGCTAACACGATCCAAAAGTTATATTGCCACTTTAAAAACTTAGTTAAAAATCCTCCGATCACAGGTCTAACTATTAGGCCTTTAAACGGTTAGCTAGAGACTACCGCGGAATAGCTCAACCACTCGCAGAATCGAAAGACTAACCGAGCAGAGGCCTAATATTCCATATGCCTATAGTAAAACCTTGTTAATCTAGGCAAAAAAGATCGCCAACAATGACACCGTCAAGGGTCTACAATGCGATATAGTTATATATATTATCGTAAGTATACGCAGCGCTAAAACCAACCAAGCACCCGGCACCACCAACACCACTAAAAAACCGGGAGATAATAAGGGTTTCGATATTAGGCGCTAAGGCGCATCCGATTTACTAGAGATAGAAAAAAGGCGTTAGTAGAAGTCAATACAGGTTTACGCCTATAATTATACCTCCGAAAGAGGTGCTATAACGATAGGTCCAACTACATATCCTAATAGATATATACTAATAATTATAGGCCTTATTGTCGCACTGAGGTGGGCCTATATATACCATTAGACTGTATTCACGTCTAACGGCGTCGTTTTTAAGTGTAACACCTATAATCTCATTGTCGTTATAGAATTCCCAATCAAGCATAATAATAGCGAGGAAAAGAATCGAAGAAGAAAATATAATTAACGGCGTTATTACTAATAGCAATCTAACCTATATCCATTTATCCCGCAAAGAGAAATTAAAAGGCATCTCGGGGTCGTCTTGACTATCCTATCCTACTATATTCTTATAAAAGTTTGTAACTAGGAGAAGTTCATATTGTATTTTTGATTTATTTGTTTCTGGTGCTACAGCTTCGATGTTCGATAGGGGCCTGAGGATAATCTGAGTCTTATCGGATAACGCCTCACAGTTAATAGTAGCCTAGAGAATTAATTGAGCTAGGGAGGATTTATACTAATGCGGATTATATTATATATTGTATCTCAAGGTCTTCTTCTTGACAGTTTTCAGCTGACTTTTCATGCTTGTGGCGATTGACTGGCGGTGTAGTCCCCATGTCGCAAGTTGATGTACAGTTCAGTGATGTTATCAATAGATATCAATCAATCCAGTTCCAGAAACCAAAAGGACTGAATTGGGGGGAACCATAAGACAACAGACGGCCGTCAATGTAGAACAAAGTAAAATTGCCCGACTAATTCGACAGAAGAGGGGGAGGAGAAGTCGCCTGGTCATTAATAACGGTGGCCTGTTAGTCGACCAGGCATGGTAGCGGTGGAGTCTATACTGTACGTGGTAATTGTTGGTGCCTGGCACTTACGCGACCTGCAGAGGTTGGCTGTGCGTTCACAGTACCTATGGTTCGGTAATTATCATGGTATCCCGCGGTGCGATGTCGGCCAACCCCATGTGTGCGTCTCAGGGGCAAGCTGGGACATTCTGCTTCCTTCTCGAAGGGGCGAAAAAAGGGTGCACGCCGCGTGGCGGTGCCAATGGTCGAATGCTTCAGGGACCATGGCAAGAACGCAACATGGTTTTTGTGAGTTGATGACAGGTGATGCGTTGTTCTAAGTTCTAAGGAGGTTGGACTTTTCTGTTCCTAGCCTACGCGCGGCTGCAGGCCGCCCTCCTCATCATCTTTCGTTCTTCTGCTGTGCCACTCTAAAGAGAAGCAGGACATGCCTATGAAAACATACGTAGAGGATTAAGAGGGGTGGTAGGTGTATACAACTGACTAATCACAGAGTCAATCCAGAAATTGTTGAAAGAATTTGGTGCCTAATTAAATCCCATCGTAGACCAGGGTCCTCTAGATAGCAGAACTAATTTGAGTTATGAACAAACAGAGCACGTAAGGTTTAAATAGAGTATTAACTCTGCCTGCATAGAGTTGGTGAACTAAGTCAGACCAGGAAGCGGGCATTTCCTATATCTAGTAGATCCGATAGTGCAGTTAACCTTAGAGGATCGAATCACATCATATCATTGCTTCACCTAGGAGACCGATAGCGACTCCGCTTTGTCAGATTGGCCTTGAGCGTAGAGTGAACGACTGGTAAAACAGGAAGAGGTGACCCTCCGATATAAAGTAAACACAGCCCAAGTATATATAACCGGTAGTGTAGCACGCCCTTAGTCCATCCCTCTGGTATTGAGTTGGCTAAAGCCGTGATGCAACTGAAATGATTCTTTGCCCCCATGTTTAGGAAACATCACAAGCCAGCGCTTCACCCAGGTGTACTACATGTAAGCCCCATTAGTAGTACAAAGTTGGATGAAATACCCGATATGGAATTGAAGCCGAATCCCAGATGAATAAGCGTAACACTAGGGTCGCATTTGGGGCCCGGAGCGTCTGGAGTCCTATATTGTTTGCTATGTGAGACACGCAGCTGTGCATGTGGCTGACCTTGAAGTCAAGCAAACCCAATGGTTTGGTATAAAATTGAAAACGCGCGACGTTGAAATACTTGTATACATATGCCGTATCGTATACCCAATCCTGACGATATCATGGAATAATGTTATCATGCCACAGTGCCTAGGTAGAATATTACGCGTCGGCACTGGTAGGAATAGCTCAAAGTTGTACATAGTGAATTCGTTCCGATCGCTATTTACGAGATGCCAGAAATCACGTATCAGTTTTACGTAGGTTTTTACGTAGGGAGGCAGCACGAGAGAGATCCCAGGGATAAGTCAAAGCAAACTGAGCGATCAGGTCATTCATCATCCCTTACACCTAACTACCTTGAATGGCAGGCGACTGTCATACATCCGTCAAGGCTCGCCGAAATCTTGGTTATATCAACCCCTGGAGCTTCTACCATAACCGATTATTGTTCTTCTACCACTCGCTATAGCTCTCCCACCTCTCAGTACACCTAGTGAGACTCCAGGATGGCTGATATGAATGCGACGGCTCAAGCGAACGCTCAATTCGTCACCGAGACATTGGCGTTATTGGAGGGAATCAGATCCCGTTTAGAACCGATCAAGGATGAGCAAGAACATAAGAATATCATCAACGCATTAATCGGCAGTGTGAAACAATTAGAATCCGATCCTCGCCTGCAAAGACCCGATATCATGAAGAAGGTCACTAAAATAATGGACGATGCCCGCGAAATTATACCGCTCCTAAAGAATCATCGGCTCAATCGAATCAAAGCCATATTGAGCCTTCACCTTTCTTTACCCTGGAGAAAATACTATGAAATCTTCTACTCGCTGGAGTCGAGACAGGAGGATTTGACAATGAAGATCAATGAGCAGTATCCCATTTTATGTGATCCCTCCACACCTATAAGCGTAAGTCCATCTCTAACGAAAAACGCAAGACGGAGGGACGGAAATCGGGTTCAACCCCTGTATGACCAATGCTGACGCATGAAAATACAGTAACTTCGATTGCACGCGGTGATACGACACGTAGGCTATAGTGAACGCAGCCCAAGGAAGACCGCTTGCATTACGCCATCGATAAATATTTCGACAACATCTCCAAGCTAGCGGCGACTAGATTATCACATCTATTATCAAGTAATGACTTCGGAAGAAAGGATAGGCCATAATATAGATTTAATGTCGTTTTACATATTGGAGATTGCCCAGGTTTTAGCCTCCCTACACAAGAGAAGTTGTTGCTTCTTTTAGAAGGGTCGGACGATTCAAGATTGGCAGATTTAAATATCAAGAATTCTATTCACTTTAGGCATCATGCTATTATAATTTAGTGCGCAGCTGCTTATCGTGTTTGCTGTATTGATTCTACTCATGTTGCGTCAAGTGCATGAAGGCGGTGTCCTCGAACCTCTTGAGAAACGGCAAGTGTTGGCTGTATGCTAAAATAAGTTACTTTCATGGGAGTTATACAAGCGAATTCATGCTCATACCTTTTTATAATTGCGACAAGCGCTACCGGCCTTCTGCAAGTCTCGATTCATGCATCCACGGGCTACTTATGCAGTCTACGCGGCACACAATCACACCCCCAAGCTTCTGGGCAGCATCACATAACCTAATGTTCAATCTTAAACTTTACCAACTGAGAAAATCATAATAAATTTATGCAGCGCTAATGGCAGATAATTTGAGCCCCGGGCAGACCCCGGGGAAGATGCAATAAGCCTCGGAACGCGCCGCATAAGGATATTTAACCCTAACAAATAAGCCAACGATGGTGATGATCGCAACAATCCCCCCACGCAGATCCATAGTAACCCTGTCTCCACAGCCTCTACCACGTTGATCCGGAATAGGAGCACCGCTAACAAGATCATCAGATTGGATTGATAAGATAATTTTATTATGTGGGTAGTTTGAGTGGAACTTTCCGCAAGATCTTGCATGAACTTGACTAACGAAAACAAAAGGGGAAAGGGTATTGAAGGTCCGTGTACAGCATACAACCCTGTACAGAATAACTTGAACTCATTTGCCGCAAACCATAGGGTTGGCATCATCTAACCAGCATCATCGGACGGATGTGCCAAGTCTTGGCGTGGGTAAGCAGCTCGATGGCAACCAGTGGTAACTCATAATTATAAGTGCGAGACAAGTGTTAAAGTTTTACTCTGATACGACATAAGCTTGTTGTAGACGTACGATAGAAATCAAATCCCAGGTATCTGTCTAACATGGACGGCACAATTCTTCCTACCACACCCGCTCTCACTCTTCATGATGGTGTTACGAAAGAGCAAGTCGACGTCGAGGGTGTTTGCAGGCAGTGGCTCGAAACACTAGAGGTATGTTTTTCGTCCCAGTCATTCGACAATCTTTCTCCATTATTCATAGATAACTGCTGGTGGAGAGATATTGTTGGTCTTTCGTGGAATTTCACCTCGAGACATGAGCATGATGCTATTACCGCATTCTTCAAGAATGCGCCAAATCCAATCACAGCCGTACAACTTATCCCAGAAGGCAGCTTAAAACCATTGCTACTTGATATTGGTGGGATGATTTGGATTCATGCGGCATTTTCTTTCAAGCACCAACATGGCGAGGGAAAGGGTGTCGCTCGTTTAGTACATGTCAAGGGATCTGAATAGAAGGCATGGCTGGTTTCTACTCAACTTGAAAACCTCCACTACAAAGACAGCGCCACGATTCGAAATCCCCTTTCCACCCGCAGTGAAGTTTCGGGCATTCACGATGAGGATTTGCAAGTCTTAATAGTAGGCGCTGGTAAGTTCTGGTTTCATATACATGTGATAACAGGAAATTTAATTACAGACTTAAGGGCAATCAGGCCTTGCTCTAGGGGCACGGTTGAGGTCTATGGGAATTCGTGCACTGGTCGTCGACAAGAATGAGCGTACCAGCGGTGCATGGACGGGTAGGTACCAATCAGTCAAGCTCAACACACCAAAGTACACAGACCACTTCCCTTTCATGAAGTTGCCGGGGGGCGCGCCGGCTTACCTGAGTGGTGAGAAAATGGTACACTTCATGGAGCTCTACGGCCAGAAGATGGGCCTCGATATCGAGCTTGGTACGGAGGTAACAAAAGCCCAATACGATCTGCAAAGCCGAAGGTATCACATTGAAGCACAACATAAGGGGAATGAGAAGCGTGCTTTCTCAGCTAAGCATGTTGTGTTGGCTACGGGCGTCTTCAGCGAGGAACCTATCATTCCCGAAATTGCTTCTCCGGACGTGTTCAAAGGACTCGTCTACCATTCGGGACAACAAAAATCAGCTAGCCAAGCTCCCGACCTTAGCAGCAAAAAAGGTCGTCGTCGTCGGCTGCGGCTCGACGAGACACGATTTAGCTGCAGATTTCGCCTCTGGTGGAGCAAAAGACGTCACCCTTTTCCAACGAAGCCCCATATTCGTTGTGACGGACAAAGCTATTGAGAACATCTTGCTGCCCATATGGAATATGGAGAGCGTCACCACGGAGGAAGCGGATGTGCTAGGAAATTCACTACCGCCAAAACTTATCAGGACTGTCAGTATCAACCTGACTCGTTTGATGTGTACCCACGACCAGACTACCATAGATGGTCTCAAGAAGGCCGGGATGGCGCTCAGAACAGGACAAGATAGATACGGGCTGGCAGACTACCAACTTATTTACGGAGGGCGTTTCTACATTGACCGGGGTGCTAGTCAAATGATTATCGACGGGCGCATCAAAGTCCACAGATGCCAAAGAGGCATCAATGCCTTTCACCCCGATGGTCTGATCCTCGCCGACGGGTCGAAGATAGGTCCTGGTGTGGTTGTCTATGCTACGGGATATCGGGAGGCTGGAGTTACCGTGGAACGCTTGTTTGGACCAGAAACAGCGAGAAAGGTTGGGGCGATTGGATCTTTAGACGCCGAAAATGAGCGGGTTGGGTGGTGGCGGCCGACTGGAGTATCGGGCCTCTGGTATATGACAGGCAGCTTCCTCTGGTGCCGCCAATTCTCTATACCGCTAGCTTTGCGGATTGCTGCGATCGAGCACGGGTTGAATGGTACGTATTACGAGTAGAAACTACAGAAAGGTTGCTACGAGCTATAACAACACCTCGTTCATGTCTCCAGCTAGCCCTTGTTACACCACGATATCGTAAAATTATCATTTAGCGAATGGTATTAGAGCCCCAGGTGCTCTTGGGCACCTCAATGACACTTGCCATCTTTGTGAAAGGCCATATGTCATCTAATAGGCGGTGGGCTAAGCATCAATGGCAACAATCACATTGTGGAACTGTGTCTACGCAACCTACGTAACAAGTAGCTAGGTATTCTCACACGTTTACGCCAGTAAATCATTGCCAGTGCTACAGATGACAAGGAGCACAGACAGGTACTCCGCTTGTATTCCCCAAGCTCCATTCATCAGGGCTATCTTACAAACTCTTGAATGTTTGTGCAAGGCTTTAGGAGACTTTGCCATTGTACATTGAGGCATTGTTTGTCGCACAATAGGCTTTCACTATTCACCCAAGTAAGGATTTCTTGCAATAAACACGGAACGCCTTCCATTCTCCTCAACAAGTGCAACAACAATGCTTATTGTCCTACACAGAGTTCCATCAAATATTACTACAGCATCTATTTCCATGTTCCCGTAAACCTTCTAACACAATTCGATACCATCTACGGAACGCCAGATTCATAATATGGCAGACATTTGCGATACTCTACGAGACTCCAAGCACTCTTTCTTGCAAGTTGATCCATCCTTCGTCCCTCAGATAGCTTGCGTTTTCATAGGTGAAAGCCAGCTGTACACTCAGGGAAAGCGGGTTACTTCACAAAATCGTCAACATCTCCGCTACGAGGGTATTGTGGTTCTCAACTCGAAGCACGAAATATGCTCCCTCGTTGCTGATAAGCGAAAGCGGCGACGCCTTCTGAAATTGATGGGCGTAAAAATTGAGGAGGGGTTCGACCTTTACACCACCTCATCATCTTCGCCTTTGTACGACGAGTTTGACGCCGTTCGAGTTTCAGGGCACGATAAAGAGAATGTCAGAAGAACCGTCACACTGTTAAGCTTGGAATACTTTGCTCAAAGCAAAAAATCTCTCAACATTCTCTCCGGTATGGATAGACGCGTATGGGCTAGTCATTCACAACCCATAAGGCTTTGCCAAGTAACTACACTTGATGACGCAACCATCCTACATGACCAATGGCTTTATACTTCCAAGACAGTAGCTAGATTTGGTATCGTCACAGATTTACTCCTTTCCAGTGCTTGCGTTTACGGTGAAAGTCATCACGGGCGAGACATAAAACGTACTCTCGTGGAGCACTACGTTTCCGTGACAGGGGCTTCCCCAAGCGTCAGTATATTTGCCAGATCGTCAGAATTTGACCCCTCTTATGCGCAATGGTTTGCTCGGGAATTGGCTGGACTTTCGCCTATGGGCTTAAATACGACTTTCAACCCTGCCGAAGAACCTGATCACGCGATCTTATTTGGTCGCGCAGCTCAAATATCCGTCCACGTTGGCCTGAACGACTTTAGGATTAGGACTAGTGAGCTCCCCCTAGAGGCTGTGGACCTATTTAACAAAGGCGATTTCCTTCGCCAAGAGGGCCACAAGCCTCAGTTCTCAAATAACTCATCCTCTTATCTTGCCAGAACGAAGCCACCTGGCGCTATCTTCGACATATTTGTCAAGGAAACTCCATTCGCTCACCAGGAGTTAATAGGCGCTCAGTTGGGCTCACAATACTTTCCTCGTATCTCGGTTCCCTATGAGACGCGGCAGGGGGAGCTACTCTACAAGTTTTTCCTGGGGAGAACGACGGCTGATGTAAGGTTGTCGTATATCCGTGGTGGTCGAAAAGACATGGTTCTCTTTGAAAGACTGCTACATGCTGAGCTCGTCAAAACCGGGGATACACTAAGGGCGTACCAAAGCTCCCTCTCTGCGAAGAACTATCCCTGGCCTCGCCGCTACGGTATCCAGAGATTCTTTTATGATCGGTTGCTGAATGACCGACGAATTCAAGCCCATTACGGGAAGGGGATCACATTAGGAGGAGAAACCATCCCACTTGAGAGACTGCTTTCGTTACGCTGGGTCATAAACAATAAGCCTTATCCTTGTCTACGCCAGGCGTACAAGGAATCGTGTGACATAATCTGCCCTACATCAAAACAGATTCTCTTTTGCCCAAGCGCCTTTGGGCTGGGCGACGCACATGGCGGAAATGTCATGATTGACGAGTCGACGAACGACATCCTCTTCATCGATTACGAAGTTGCGGGGCTACATCCCATCATGCTTGATCTGGCGAAGCCACTCTACAACGATCTGGCCTATGAGATTCTATATCGACGGCTTATATCAGATGGAATTAACCTCGGCTTGAAATATAATATTGATCTTGAGAATAACACTATCGAGCTGACTTTCAAGCCTCAGATTGACCCCTTAACGCAGGCACTGTTCGATATTAAGATGCGGTATCTACTGGAGCCGCTTTGTGACGGGGTCCGATTGTTACAAGACTACGTTCCGCTTCTCTCCACTTCGCTGTTCCTATGCGCAACATTGGGGATAAGTCTCGCAAGTAATGAAGAGGCATTCTTAGCCAACTTTGCGACTGGTCTTATCCTCAGGGACGCTCAAACGTGGCGAGGACTGAGATCCAGACTCGAGGAGCTAGGATTCAAGCATCGAGCCGCACCGGCATTGTAATGATTCTAAGCACTCATCCGTCAGGAGTACGCACTGGACATACTGCGGCAATACCGTTCAGTTGGTGGTAGTTTAGTGCAGTCGTAGCATGTAACATTGCTCACCAATGATCAACTTACCAATTCAGTAATTGAATGCAACATCCTAGCCCATCGTGCGCTTGTATCGGGAACTCGGAATATGTCGCTTTACATAAGATCTTCGCGCAAACATCCGTCCTGTTTCATAATCTTGTTAAGTGTTACGTAGCGAGTTCATGAGTTGCTTTGCTATAAGGATGTTTTGAGAACAGCAGTATTGGATCTGAACAATGGAAACAAGGCTTGAGAAACAATTGACTATATAAGCAAGGCAGCGCTTCCAGGCGAAAGACAAGTTTCACCCTCGCTACCAACACGCAACGAATCAAACACAAACTCCACTTGAGCCCACACCTATACAATAAACGACGACAATATGCCTTTCTACAGGCATGCCGCTGCAGCGGAGGCTGCAGTTGAGGGCGTTACACAGACTGTTATTGTTTCCATTCTCATTCTGCGCTTAATCCGTGCATTGAGAACATCTTCTCAATCGTCCACTGAGCATGGGCCTGCTGAGGCTGATGGTGTTGCTGAGGTTGTAGCTGAGACTGGTGATGATGTTGTTGATGATGATTTTGTGTTGTTAGATAGCACAGACACATAAAAGGGTAGGTGACGGGTTTTATTTGAACCTGTCGCGTGTCTATTCTCTGCTTTGCTACCTCAAGTACTAATAGATTACTATACCACGCAATACTTGTTCCACCGTGACAAGTCTTTCCCAATGCATCTTCGTGACAAGTAGACTTGAATTATATCTCTATTCTATAGATTATTGTAAGCGGTAATAGAAAGTTAGCGGGGTCTAGATATTCACTCCTGCGATGTCTAGAAATGGAAAGGTCCGTGCGGCAGGGCCCCACCGCTGGAACATTCGACGCGTTTTTTGCATTGTTCTGTTTTCGTCATAACGTACTTAGGTAGCACAAAGGCACGTCCAAGGCCCCCAGTGCGATCCTTGACCACTAGCACCTTTTAGAGCTCTAGTCTGCTCCAGCTCCCTCGACTATCAACCATCTCTACCTATCCCGAGTCGCATCCACGCCATAACACAGCACAACATAACAACACAACAAAGCGAAGGTATCCTCGGTTGACCTGCGATCCCAGTAATTCTCGCGGCGAAGCTTGCGCCTGCGTGCTCTTTGTCCTTGTGCATCCTTGGCTGGCCGACTCTCTTCTCATCCCTGCCTATTTTCGCATATCGCGCCGCGGCGACCGTCACTACTACTGCTACCTCGCGTCGACTACCTCTTCTTCATCACCATCATCATCAGCTAATTCACTGCCATGGCCGAATACGCCTCTCTCAAGGTCCCAGAGCTCAAGAAGCTTCTCCAGGAAAAGCAGCTTCCTGTCACTGGGAACAAAGCCGATTTGATTGCGCGCCTCCAGGAGCATGACAAGGCCAAGGAGGACCCAAAGCCTGCCGCCGTGCCAGGTATGCCCAACCCCAGTTTCTAGCTTGTGTTCAGTTTCTTGCCTCGGGAGTCTTCTCTTGACATCAACTCCTCCAATCCCCCATCCCTCTCAAGCACGGTTGCCTACTCGCATATACATCACTTGTTGCTGGGAAATGGTGCATCTCCTAACATCTTGGTTGCAGTGTCTGCGGAAGAGGACCCCATTGACTACTCAGACGACGATGTCCCCACATCTAAGCCCGAGCCTACCACGGAATCTACCCCCGCAACAGAGAAGGTAGCTGAGTCTACACCTCAGGTGGCAGAATCTGCGGCGGAACCCTCAGCAACCAACGGCGATGATAAGTCTGCCGGGACCACCACAGAGGAGGCAAAACCCGCTGAGGCCGAAGCCGAAGCACAGTCGAAGGAGGCACCCAAGACAGATTTCTCAGCGCATCTGCCTGCTAGCAGTGTGGATGCTGAGGCTAAAAAGCGCGCAGAGCGCGCTAAACGATTCGGCATCACAGAAGCCACAGACTCAGAATCGAAGAAAAAAGCTGAGCGTGCGCAACGATTCGGCGTCGATGTTGATCAGGGCTCTCTAGTGTCGGGTCTCGACTCAGCACTACCCGAGAAGCGGGAGCGCAAGCGTGGACGTGAGGGTGCTTCGAAAGGAGATGGCGAGCGCGGCGCCAAGCGACAGCAGAACACACAAGGTAGACATCGGGGTGGTAGAGACAACCGGAACCGAGGCGGGCGCCAGGGCGGCAACGACCGCAATTCAGCTCGGAAGGACGGTGGCGGCGGCGGAAAGAAAGGTATCCTCGATGATCCCACCGAGCGCGCAAAGGCGGAAGCAAGAGCAAAACGCTTCGGCGCCTAAACCAGTCGCCTTGCGGTAAACGAAACAGCGACTTAGACCTAATGGATTGCGCCAACGCGGACGCGTACTTTTGACTGCGACGGCTGAGACTGCTTTTGAACAAGGGGCGGATCATACACATAATAGTCCACTTGGTTTATCTGACAGAGTCCAGGCATATGTCTGGATATGCCTGGACTCTGTCAGATAAACCAAGTACAGTGAATCGCGCAGGAACCTCGGGAAGTCGGACAGAAAGGGCCCGACCACAACTGTACACTATCACATACGTTACGCTATGTTTCGTTTCATTTAATACTGGAGTTAGTGGTATACTTTGGACCTCTACATGACTCTCTGGATCAAACATTGTCCTCAGGACATTTACGTCAGCTTGACGCTTGACCCTGTTATAAGAAACTGGATGGAGGTTTTCGGGCGCTCGGCTTGGTAGAGGATGAGATTCGGTATACTAGACTCCCATGACGTGATATGATGAAGAATGGAGGACGAGTATGTTGACGTGCGTCAGAGAGGCTATATGAAAACTACATAGCACTTAATAGCTTCAGCAAAGCAACAGCAAAATTCTCGAAACCAAATACCTGTCCTTGCAGTAAGTGCATAGTGTGATTACCGCGCTCCTTGAGTCTGATTGATGGATAATAGATTCTTCGTTAGATTCATGGGCAAGACTTGCGCTGTATTATAGACCACCACACCCGAGAGCACTCTGGATTTTCCCAATCCCCCGAGATATGAAGCTATAAGAGTTTCAGAGCATCTGACGCCCCAAAATATTTCTTGCTGCATACAACTTCTACTGTGCTTCATCTAGCTATTATGTGGAAGTAAGATAGCCTATAGTGACTGGTCACCACACAGGGAGACTTGTGATACGGATCAACGCAGACAACGGTTTACGGGAAGATACTGGCATGTCCAAAACACGAAATCTGACTAGTGTACGGCTTTTTTTTTTTCAACTCAATTCTTGATATTGATATAAACTCCTATGCTACATCCCTCCCGGTAGCGAAGTGAATCAATGAAATATAATAAACAAGATCTCGTCTGGGTATCGCCAGCAATGCACCAACCGCTTCTTCTCACTGATTCTGCCCTACACCACTCTCTTCTCATGTAGTATGTAGCCCTCTATACTGTATCACGAAGGTATCGCCTCTCCATTTCCAACCCCCGCTTGAATAATAAAAAAAGATTATACGAAGAAAATAAATATATGTACAAGCGACATCCTTTCTTTTCGAGAGAGGCCGCTAGTAATATAGAAGAGAAAAAGAGCTATGGCTGTTTTGAACCTCGGGGGTCTCTATGCGAGGATATGGGACTGGGTAGGACAAGACAAGCGACAGCGGCGGCGGACAGGAGGAACCGAGGCTAGGTAGGGAGAACGAACACAATATATTGAACAAGGAAAGAACTAGCTAAGGCTCGTGGGCGGTAAGGGCTACCGAGAACCCACTCCACCCGCTGGTTTTTTCTATGCGTGGTTTTGTGTTGTCATCTTCGCCTCCCTACTTCTTTTTGTCTGTCCTGCTCTCCCGCCAGCATCTCCTCCAACCACTGCCTGTCTCATCACAACCCGTCTGTGCCTCTGTATTATCCCGTGTCGTATTGTCTTCTAAGTGGACACAGTTCCGAGTAGAAAAGAGAGGTTTTTAGTCGTAGAGTGTTTTCCTTGGGCTTGTCTCTCGCTTAACTCAGCTGCATCACCATAGGCCCGGCAACAGTGATGTCGTCCGTCAATACGCCCGTGGCGGGAGCGTCGCTTGTAAGGGTGACGTATACGACGCCAGCTAGGTTAGGTGGCAGAGCACAGCCGTTGGCGGCATCGAAGGGCGTGAAAGCAGTGCCGCCGGGAGCAGCCGAGTTCGTGAAGCCGCAGAACGAGGCCCCCGAAGCCGCGTCGCTCTGGACCTGAATGTTGGTGCCCGCGACGAGGTTCATGACGCCGGCGACGGGCGCGGGGCTCGTCATCGTGAGCGCAGGGAAGGCCGTGAGCGCGAGGTTGGAACCGTCTGGGCAGGATGTGATGAAGGGCGCGGCCAGCGAGAAGACGGCCTGGGGACCAAGGGGGGTGTCAAGGGGTGAGGGGGACACTGCGACGCCAGACGCGCTGCGAATGAACGCCTGGTGACGCGCTTCGACGGTCACGATCGAGGCTGCGGTACCGAGGATGCCGCCGTCCGATACCAGCGGCGCAGCGCCGAGGTAGGCAGAGATGCCCACGCTCTCGAGGATGGCCGCCGTGGCGACCATGCCTGCGGCGTCTGTGAAGCCGAAGTTATACTGGCACTGCTGGACGGGCTGGACGCCGGCCTGGGCGATTGCACTCTGCAGCAGACCAACGTGGGCTTCCTCGCTCGATCCAATGCTCTTAAGGTCAGCCAGTTGGGCATCGGTCAAACCGAGAGCCTTGAATTGGTCGTCAGGAAACTGAGCGAAGCCTTGCTGGTAGAAGGTGTTCTCTAGCCACTCTAGAGTCAAAGCACTGTAAGACATGAATGTAAGCTGCTGATTCGATGGGGCGAACTAGTGAGTAACGGCCAGGTAAGTTTACTTACAATTGAAGGATATCGACATCTGCCAGGCCAAGAGCCGCGGCTGCGGCATTCTGTCGCTTTGCTAGCTCGTAGATGCTATTTTGTCTCGTCGACAGCTTGGGCTGAGCTGGAAGAGCTGACACGGCTGCGATCAATCCAGCCAGGACCCCCGTAGTCTTGATAATTGAAGGCATCTTGTTCTTAATTATGCTTCTCCGGCGATCAAGCTTGTTTCTTCTCTTATTTCTGTGTTCCCTCCTGTCCAACTTGTTCCTTTGCGACGGTAGCGGCCGGATTAAGAGGATGATCGTGGTAGTCGTGAGTTGAGTGAAAGCAAGAACCAGCCTGGCTGTCTTGTGATATAAAAATATACGAAGTATAAATATCCCACCTGGGTATTAGAAGAATTAGACGTATAAAAAAAGGAGAGTCGAAGTCGTTGATCCCAGGGAAGCAGACCAGCGCTTATGGAGTAGTAATGATGCACACGAACGACGGGAATGGGATAGAGAAGAGAATAGCAGTAGGAACGTGATCTTGGGAGGAGGGAAACATGGCCACATTAAATTCAACCTACCATGTGCTGCAGAGCAAGGACACGGGGCAGCACGGAATCAAACGCCATGGGTAGTGCTTCACGGAAAGAGGGCAGGCCGGGCATGGATGCGATGATCCCCACGCAGTGCAGTGCGAGCTTTGCGGCTCGTCGATAAGTCCTTGCTGGCTCTTACCGGCATCGTCTATTCCCTATTGAGGATTCGCTCCCGAACACGGATACCAACAAGGGTAGCCAGGAGGGGGGAGGAGATGGGACGGAGATTGCTGGGAATCTGACATGCAGTTGCAACGACGTGTGGGATGGGTGCCGAGAGGCGAATCATAGATGAAGGCGGCGTCCTGGGAAACGAAACAAAGTCGAAGCCCCAGCAACATCACACCTCGGCCTCGCGGCTGGCGGGCTGGGATGAGATGAAGTTACTGAGCAGCAAGATTCCAGGGTAGCACCAGGGGCGTCTTGGCGTCCAGGGGGGACTCGAGGTTTTCGCGATTGTAGCGAGCGCAGCAAAGGGATCGCGGGGATTCCCAGGGGCAGGGGCTGGCGCTGACGGATCATCTGCCTCAGAAGCTGTTTCACGGGGCTTGAGCCGACGAGAACTTCATCTGCCTTCTACACGGGCAAGCGCCAACCCGAACACTGAAACTACCTTAATTTGTTTTTTAAGCTATGCCGCATCATGGATTAGTCCCGTCCGTCATCTGTCGGCATCCTGGCACTCCACCAGGCCAACCAACCCCCATGGCTCGTGGCAAGAGAAGATTCATCGTCCTTGGGCTGCGATACGGCATGCTGGTGTAGCAGCAGCATCCAGCATCCATCATCTGTTTCTTAACCTTGCAAGGCAGCCCTAATGGAGCGCCACTGCGACTTGAGAGGCACTGCTAGATCTCTTGTAGGATCTCCCGGCACTCTAGCGTGTATTTTGATTATAGGGTTTCCTCGCCTAGTAATAATGTGCGTATCTGGTTGGAGGCTTACACGTTGTGTTCTATTTTCCCTATCCAGATTGCAACGCGACCAACAGGCCAACCCGTGGGCTGCATAGCATCCCAGATGAGGAATGCCCGTGTCGATCCGAGATGCTGCAAAGCGTATTGAGAATGTTCTCTCTATTGCATCATTGTGTTGGAATGGTGTGAACAGCTACCTTACCTAGGCTATGATGACATGTATCTGACTACTAGACACCAACGGTATCCACGACACATGTCGCCCTCTAGGAACTCGTCACAAATGCCTACTCATGAGATGCAGAACGGATCGTTTTGATCGGGTTACCCGTGCGGGTCCTCGGGTCTTGGAATTGTCGGCCCGCTAGGACACGAGGGAGACTTTGGATGAGCTAAAACAAGGACCGCTCGGCGAAACGCAGGCAGCTTCTCGTCTGTGAGATCCCACGTTTTTACCTGCTGCTTACCTGCTACCGACGGCATGGAGGATTCTGATGGCCCCGGCCAAACGACTTTCCATATATAGTTTACCATGCTAGAACAGCTTCAGGGTATACAGTGAAAATCTACCTAAACCATTGCTTGGAAAAATAGACACCGGAGACGACATGTGATCCGCGGCGATCTTGATACATCTCGATAACCCAAGAGCTGCTTCCCATAGCACGATAACCGAACCGTGTCAGCGGCTAATCCGCTTAGTCCAAAGTAGGTACGCAGCCAAGTCACCTACGATAGGGACCTTGATCGACTTAAATGTAAGTTACATGGGGAAGCTGGGATGTTTGCTGGACGCAGCTTACTGCAGACTGGCAAGGATTGTGTCGTCCTCGGAATTTGTTTCGTAGACGTCTGGTAAATGGAACACCATCACGAGCATAGATAAAAAGAACCTGCCACGTCAGACAGAAAAGTTAGAGAGACGTATTCAGCCTGATATTATCCTCAGACATCCCAAGGAGCAGCTAAAATGTCGCCGGCGGTCCATATTCCGGTCCCAAGCGCCACAGCCCTATCGTGTCATGCTTTAGCTAAGCTAATCATAGCAACTCCTTACATACTTGCTCTATTTAACCCCACGATAACAACTTTTTAATGACGCATATAGAAGATACTCTTGGGAAGCCTCAACAATAATTTTCGAATACATTCTACCTTTACTTTGTGTTCCTCTGGTAATGAGCAAATCCGGTCCATGCCACACTCCATTCACCCCATTTCGCTTCAGTGACTTCCATAATCTTTAGACGATGCCATTTCCAGCTCATCGTCGAATCACTTAGAGAGCGTAAGGGTTAAGCGAGCGAATCGTCAAGCAACTGTGATGGGCCTTGTTAGCTAACATTGTTCCCGCATGAAGGCATCGAGCTTCGTATTGGACTTACGGTGGGCTCTTGGTTAGATCGGTCTTGAGTATAATGGGAACTCTTGTCATCTCCGTCACGTCCTGGATATATTCTCCACCTTCTTCTCTGAGTTTAAACAATTTGAGATATTTCTCTTTGTTCGTCAAACGTGTCTCAACAGCCTCGGCTATGGGGACCTTCGAATCAGACCTTGTGCGGTGGAGAACACCAGCAGCATTCGAGGAGGACCGGTTCGGAGACCCCGGAACACTTTGAGTAGGACGTTCAGCAAGAGATGCACCCGCCATAGCCTCAGTGACGTCGGATACATTATCTTCATCATCGTCAAATAGCGCATCCACGTCATCAGTAGACATGGTCCCAGTCTCCGTCTGCTTTCGGGCGGCTTCCTCGCGCTCCTTCTTCACACGCTCAGCCTCTTCGGCTTGTCGCGCAGCGGCTATCGCGTTCGAAACTCTTTGTGAGGCGGCTGCCTTGGGTCTCTCATCTTCAGGTACGTATGCTGAACTTGGTACACCTTTTTCCCAGTATAATTCCAGAACTCTCTTCTCTTTTCTGAACTCAGCTTTCTTCAATGGCAACTGATCACAGTGCACCCTTTTTTCGAAGCCCCATTCAGGAATCAAGACGTCAAAGGCAGATTCGTAGACGCAGAGAACAATACCTTCGCTGATCAAGTCACCATTGACCTCTTGCCGTTTTTTGTCCATAATCCGGCAAGACTCAATATGGATGCTCTGTTCTTGAGCATTTTGAGCTGATTCTTTCTTGATGTTACATGATTCAATCGTCTTGACTAGGGTTTCCATATCATCATTATACTCAACTGCGCCGTCGGACAAGACTGCCTCCAACTGACGATGCACGACAATGTCCGTGTATCGTCTAGTGGGGCTCGTGAAGTGAGTGTACAGAGGAAGATTCAGGGCATAATGAGGCCGTAATTGCTGGTTGATTTTCCCAGCAATGAAGTACTTCGCGTGCTGCATGCTCTTGATAAGCAGAGTCTCCATACCTTTGCGAATGTCACTGTCATCCACTTTGAAAAGACTGTTCTGCAGAGTTCCACTGCTAGTCGTATCGATGTCATAGCCTAAAGCCCTCATGCGTTCAACGAAGGTTTGTAGACGCCGAGCATTAGGTGGCCCTTGTCGTCTGAGAAGTGCTTTCTCAGGTAATTCGTTCGCAAGTTTTTGGGCAACGTAGGCGTTGACTTTATGCAAGAGTTCCTCAATAAGCTCAGTTCCTGGCGTGGTATCGAAGATATTGTGACGAATAGGAATATTCTCATCGTCGAGATGGTGAAGCAAACGGAGAGGCGCAGTGACCTCACCGTCTGAACCAAGACGTGCTTCTTGGAATTTTTGTGCAATAGCCTAACATGACAGTGAGCTACATCCCTATGAGTAGAGAACAGGACTTACATTGAGAATTTGTATATCTTTGACTTTAGCGTATTTATGCTGGAAATTGGCGCCACCGGCCAATGCTTCGTCGATATCCTTGAGCGACAGCGTTGCCTTGCTCTCGGTAATACTCTTGCCAATCCAGGCGTCACCTTCGGCAACAGCCCCAGTATGAGGGTTGACCTTGAAGACGACACTGACAGTGAGCCTCTCCTGTCCAGGGGTGAGTGTGCATAGCTCGGACGCAATCTTCGGGGGCAGCAGTGCGCAGGTACGATTGACTAAATGGACAGCAGTTCCTCGCTTTTTCGCTTCGCGGTCGACTAACGAGTTCGGTTTCACAAAATGAGCGACATCAGGCACATGGATACCGATCTCGATCTTGCCGTCGGAAAGGGTCTTGACGTGAACGGCGTCACTAAGTTCACCTGTGCCGGCCAAGTCAAAGGTAAAGGTTGCCTCGTCCCGGAAATCCCGGCGAGCAGTTATAGCGGCCTCATCTTCCTTAGCCTCCTTAGCAAGAGACCAGTCTTGGAAACCGACACTCCGAAGAACAGCATCGGCGAATTCATCGGAGGAGAAATTGTTATCACGGAGAAGAGCATCCGTCTCAACCTTCAATTCGCCCATCTTACCGAGCTGTTCCACGAGGGTACCGAAGGGATGTAATGACGTTATTGGCCACCGTTTGATACACGCAACAAAGATGCGGTCGGCATAATCTTGGTGTTTTTCTACAAAGTCGCGCGGTGCCTGCTCTGTGGGGATTGCAATCAGCGGGACACGCTTGTCGGTGGGTTTGAACCATACGATCTTTGGCTTCTCTTGCTGTCGGTGGTCGTGGGATCGACCTCCGTCCCTCGCAGCTCGCTCAGCTTCTTGCTTTTCTTTGGTCGCTTGACTACTCGGTCGCAAGAGACAAAGGGTGCCCGAGAACATCTGTCCAGCAACTCGTTCGATAACAGCAACGACGTGGCCGGCATATAGGGGTTTCGACTCGTCGTTTATCTCCTCTTCCTCAACGAGCAAAAGGCTCTGACCCTCCACTTCGACATCATCATTTTTCTTTTGAGTTGGCCTCTGTCGGAGACTGCCTCTTCTACGGATGCTTCCATCACCCGCCGTAGAATCATCACCATTAGTAGCACTTGATGGGCCGTTTCCGTTAGTCGAGCCCGTTCTAGTGTCGGTAATGTCCTTTCTCTTTTTCTTCTCCTCCTTTTCGCGTTTCTGCCCCCAGACTTCGTCAACGTCGAGAAGCTCAACGGCAACCAGATCTCCTTCCAACGCTCGGTTGCGGTCTTTGCTTCCACAGATGAAGATATCTGCATCTAGAAGGCCGTCGGAAGTAGACACGTATGCATCACTGCGATTTTTCTTGTTTACACGGAGAATTCCCGAAACAAGCTGACCATCGCCAAGTAGAGCAGGCAAGGTGGCCTGAGGTAAGTAGGGAGTGAATAAAGTTTTCCTCTGTTGCTGCTGAGATTGCTGGCCGCCGAGCTGAGGAGCATGTTGGCTAGCTTGGAGACCAACCATGTGCTGGCCATTCATCTGAGCAGCTTGCAAAGCTTGAAGTTGGTTGATCTGCATAGGGTTGAGTTGTTGGCCACCATACATCGGCATCATAGGGATCTGTCCAGGGATCTGCATGAGCTGAGGTTGGCCGGGATACTGAAAAGCATTAATTGAAGAGATAGACTGATTGATTGAAGAACGAGAACGATGGCCGGGCTGAAAACCTTGCTGCCCTTGATTGGATTGATCCTGGCCTTGATTTTGGTTACGCCAGTTACCCTCAAAGTTGCGCGAGGATGACCGGTTATGACCACCTGCGCCCCCTCCACGGCGTGGAAAATCACCACCCTCGCCGGGCGCACCGCTGCGTCCACCTCCACGGCCATGCGCAGCCATGCTTTGGCTGCGCCCGTGCCCACCCCGTCCACCACGAGTGGACGACCCTTGTGCTATGGGAGTATCAGCGACGCTGCTCCTGGGCTCTTCGGCGGGTGGGCTGGCATCAGCCCCGGGTCCAGGGAATTGAAACCCAGAAGTGGTGCGCTTCTGCTGAGCTATCTCAGCGGCCTTCTTGGCATCAGCTAGAGCCAGCGAATGCCTTCGCTGGTGACCACCGCCGCTACCACCACCACGGTCACCGCCTCGTCCACCTCGTGGTGCATTCTCTCGGTTCTGATTTTCGAAGTGCCCGAATGCAGAGCCTGAGGCTCCAGAGGATGGCGCTGGGGGTGGGCCCATATTCATGTTAGGCAGAGCAGACTGGTTTCGGCGATGTGACATTGGCTGGTTAGGCACTGCCATTTGAATGTTGTGTTGCTGTGGAAGCTGCTGGTTAGGAAATTGGAAAGCCGGCTGCGGCGACAAATTGGGCATATTTGATTGCAAAGGATTGAACTGGCCACCGGCACCAAGCTGGCCGGGTGCCATCATTCCCATATTCATATATTGATGTTGGATCTGCTGTTGCTGTTGTTGTAACAGTTCGATCTGTTGCTGGATAGCAAGTTGCTCCACTAATTGAAAATGCGGTTAGCTCATTACAGGAACTCTAATGACGATAATGGAAGCACACTGCGACCAAAGCACAAGGAGACGGGACATCATCAGAAAGGGAGAGCTTACTTCCGGGGTTTGAGAACATGCTCATAAGGGGCGTCAGCTCTGACGGGCTCCGGCGATGAGCGATGTGAAGACGGCGTCCAGCTGGCCCAGGAACACCTCCAGTTGGGGGGGGCTGCTGCTGCTGATCCATCGTGGGCACTGGTTGCACGTCTTGGTGCGGCAGGCTGTGATGTAGCTCGGTAGCGATATCCTAAGGAGGTGGATAGATTGGGCTAGAACAAGATGGACGAATACCGTCTAGAAGTCCAGATAGGTAATGATGGTGATGTAATATCTTTGGCAGTAGACGGGCGAGCAATGTCGCCAAAAGGCTCTTTGATGAGCGGTAGTGATGATGATGATGACGACTGATTGCGTAGACGCCTTGTGCGACTGAAAAAGGAGGTAGTTAATGAGAGGATGAAAGTGGATGGTCTCGTTGATTGAGAGTGATGCGAAGATCCCCCAGGGAAGGAGTGTGCAAGCAAACCCAAGAGAGTGGTTAATAGACGGAACAAGATGAAGAGGATAGTGGTGGGAAGACTGGGAAAGGAGGGAAAGGAGAGAAGGTGTTGTTGACAGGATGGGATGGGATGGATGGGATGATGAAGTTGGGAGCTCAGAGGCGGCTTGGGAAGATAGATGTCCTTTCTCTGGCCCGGCAGGTAGGTGGCTATCTCCTAACCTTGCCCGCAGGTACTTGGGAGGTACTTGGAGGGGGCAGGCGGCGTAGTGCAGTGGCAAGGCGGCGCAAGGCCTGGCCAAGTACCTCATAGGTAGCCCAAGTGCCTAAGGTAGCGTCGCCCGCCTACCGCTAGGCTCTCCACAC
>NPFG01000505.1:0-25920 GCA_002288965.1 Xylaria sp. MSU_SB201401
CGACCGAACGCTCGCGACGGCCACGTACCAGCGCCCCTATATATAACTTGGCCCAGCTTGCTGGCACCTCTTCGCATGGCAAGCGACGGTCAAAAGGCGACCAAGTCGCCGACCGCAAGAGGCGTTCGTAAAAAATAACTAAAAATATTAGATTTTAACATATTTAATCCTAAATATATTATAAAAATGATTTTAACTAGCTAAGATTTTTATTAAAGTTATTAGAAATTTATTATAAATTATATTACTTTTAATATATTAATATAAAAGTTAGTTACTTAAAAAGCTTTTAAAGTTTTAAACTATTAAATTAAAACTATTATAAACTTTTAAATATAAGTTTAATTTTTTTAAACTAAAGTTTTAAAGTTAATAAAGAAAAAGAAAAGAAGGTAAAGCTAGCACCTAGGCGTAAATTAGTAAAGATATTAAATATTTATAAAGTTAAGTAAAGGATAAGGTATAGGGTATTATATAAAGATAAATTCCCGGATTATAATGTGCTTAAAACTGTGGAAGACCTTATAAAGGCTATTATAAAAGACAAATCGGAGGCTAAAAAGTGTATCACTATAATAATTGCTTGAAAATAGCGATTGCGATATTTTTATTGAAAAAAAAACGGCTTTAATTAAGTAGTGTTAGTTGTGGGCGGGGTGGCCTGTGAGGGTGTGGCCTGGGACTTCTGCGTTTAACTTACTAAATAGATAAAGCTTACTACGTCTTAAAACCCTTAGGGAGGTTATAGATACGGCAATAGCACCCTTTACGACATTAAACTAATTAATTAATTAATCAATTAATCAATTAATGGGCTGGTGAACCGAATGTCTACCAGCCCGGTCCTCGAAGCTTCTTGATTCCTAGGCATGCGCCTCAAGGTTTCTTAACAAAGCTCCCAGCAGTAGTAAGAAACTTAGTAAAATCCCCGTCAGGCTCGAAAAGGTATGGACTCCTGTCTTATGTGAGGTGAGGCGGCACTTACCGGTTACTAGTCTCGTCTTTTCGTATTGGACATCAACTCTGGATTTACTAGAAGACCTCCTGCAACAGAGATATATTCGCTTTCGGCGGATCGACGGGCGAGTATCGTACGACGAACGCCTACGTATTCTTGACCGCTTTTCGAAAGATCCGGGCATAGCAGTCTTGCTGATGTCAATAGGGACTGGCTCTGTCGGGTGAGTAATAGCCAGGCTGAACGAGGCGCGTCAAAGCCCAACGCTAACTAGCTGATAGTCTCAATCTGGCAGTTGCGAACTATGTACATCTTGTTGAGCCACAGTGGAACCCATAAGTTGAGGAACAGGCTATTGCAAGAGCCGTCCGCATAGGTCAAACTCGCCCGGTCACGGTTATGAGATACATCGTGAAGAGGACAGTTGAAAAGGTCCGTAACGACTTAACCAACTCTGATGAAAATGGCTGCCGATCCTGCTTTCAGAATATCCTCAGTTTGCAACGAAAGAAAAGTATCTTGGCAAAATTCACCTTGGAGAGTGGACAGGGGGAGAATCAGGAAAACTAGAAGTTCGTGTCTCCTTCCTATCTTTCGCACTCTCCCTTGTTTCTCTATCCCCTCCCCTGCATGTCTCTTCTATTCAGGCATGAGCTATTCCAGTTAACGACTTGTGTAGGATCTTCAATTTATCATAGACTTGAATCCGGCTTAACAAGGGGAATGCCGGCGTAAAAGGCTGAGGACTTTGTTTCCCTAAGTTCGCCCATTCAGGGCTAGCTTACGAGTGGACTTGCTAGATTCGCTAGAAGGCTGGCTGTATTGAGAGACACGGGTCTCTACATAACATTGTGGTGTCCTATAAAGACATATCGAAGACTCGATATACCTCATTCCTGACTGGGTTTGCTAGCTTCCTCTGGACTTGGGCTATTGCATGCTTACACTGGACTGGAAAATACTCTAATCAATGACTCGTCCCACTCCGAGTGATGCTGCTCTACTTGATGTACACCCTTTGACTGTCCTTCCCCCCCTTGGTCCTCTGGTGTCGGCCCCGCCGTGGCTCGGGGCGCCTGGATCGAAGGATCCAGCCAACAATGTTGGGATGCCTCGCATTCTTGTAGCATAATCCTTAGATCGAGCGATATATTTTTAGTACCCTTGCAAAAAGGGGTTATAGGGGAGCTGGTAAATTTATCGTAGAAAGGTGCCTTTGTCTAACGGCTTCTAGCATGTTTACAATACTTTTATGAATGGTAATTTATATGTTTCAATGCGACACAAAGAAAAATTGCTAAATGCTGTAAGGAACAAGTAAGGAATATTAACAACCGTTACCAAAATAAAAATGAGGCAGCAAGGCAAAAGCAGTTAGCCCCAGATAAACATCAGATAGAGGTAGCCCCAGCATATCTCGAGTACTTGATTTCTCAGGGATGGTTAAAGTCTCGCTACTTCTCAGCGGCCTAGGCGGCCTCCCCTCCACCCCCCTCCCCACCGAGGAATAGGTCAAACGGGCCCGATGCCCCGAGTGGGACAGTGACCGAGGGACATCTACATAAGCGCGGAGATGTTTGTGGCATTTTATGCGCCGCTCCGTTGACCGCTGGGAAAGAAAACTTGCTTTTGTTATGTTTTAGACCCCACAGCGTTGTGTATTACTACTCGTAATTGGTAATTGTTAATGAGGGTATAGGAGCGCTTATTCCCATGGATCGGAAGTCGATAATGTATTTGCGATTCAAAATTTGCTTGTATATAGTGTGTAATTACATTCCTGTTTGCATCTTCTCACGAAAACTGTCATGATTTAAGGCTGTAATAGTGTAGTGGTTATCATTCTAGCCTTCCATTATCTGGTCAAGACCACGATTTGAAAGCTTGAGACCGGCGTTCGATTCGCCGTTACAGCATTCATCTGCTCGGAGGTGTAGATGATTTTTTTTATGTTTTCCATCTATGGTTGATGCATCCTTAGTCATATGTTAAGAATGCTTTTTGTATCGGCTTTGTGCAATCGTTTTGCCTGTTTGATAGCTAGATTGTGACATAGAACTCCGTAGTTCGATTCCAATACGCCCTCATACCCCTCGGGACGCTACGTGAGGGCCCACTTATCGCAACAAGACACCCCTTGGCATTAAATACACACACATACCATACACCCCAATCTTGCAAATCTAGACACATACATTCTGTGAGAATGCCTCGAGTGATGAATGGAACCATGTACGTGCTTTCAGAATTATCGCCTCTCATTTATTCGCTTACGAGACCGAGATCAGTCATCAAAAAGATAGAACCAACAGCGCTTTACCAACAGTTGTAACAGGCGTGAAAACTGATGCTGTTGGTATCACGTGAGCGCTGACGTTATATAATATGTCCGTGTCGCCAACTGCAGATTCTCGGGGGCCGAGGGGCTGGTCGATATCCCTTGACTCGTTAGTAGGATTTTTGCTCGGTCCGTTGGGTAAGGCACATCTAGGTGCTACGGTAGTTTGGTCCGTATTATGAGTCTCAGTCACCAATTATACGCGTATTAAGGCTATGTTGGGCTTTGATCTCCTTCCTGTAGTATCAACTGCATGATACCTGTGCGCGCGTCGGCGGATGTTTTGCATCACTAGTAGATAGGCGGTCATTTCGACAACCGACTCGAGACCCCAATATGTACGGAACACTGCTATTTCGCAAGAATGCCAGAGCCCGAAAGTGGGCTCCGTGGCAAGGTTGACTCGAGCGTATATGTGCTGTGCGCTAGACAATTGGCTAGCATGAGCTAGTTCGGAAGTCTCGGAAAGCCTGCAAGCTGTCGTGAACCATTTCGTCAGACATGTTGGCATGGCTCAACAGCTCCCTATGTTAGCCCGTGTAACATTACTTACCGGCAGTAGGGGGCCAGCGCGTATCTTCTCACATGAGAACGTTCCCCACGGCACAATTGCCTAGTACAGGTACAGGTTAGAAATTTGCTGTAGTGTAGGACTTTGACATTTCATACCAAAAGATCCTCTTCAGTATGAACCTTAGTAATGCCAAGGTGGATTTCACGACTGTTTGAGAGCATGAAATGGCCAAGCCGCTAGACATGTAGGTACCGCATATCCGCCCGCCAACGCCCCTCGGGATAACCCAGTTGTAGTGCATGGAGTAGATTGGAGCTTCTGGGTATGTTGATCGACCGAACTTGTCGACTAGGCTAGCTCGTGAGACACCGCCTCGAAACAGGAGCTGAAATCCTCTTCCTATTGCGGTAGTACTATAGGACTGCAAATGTACATTAAGTATCACGACCATGTCTTGCATCTCTTGAGCATCTGTCGCAAGAGGAATCCTTCTGGATGGTTTCGAAAATTATGGTACGAAAATGTTGGATGAGTTTACAACATCTACCTTCGAGGTTAGCGTTTCAATCGAGAATTGCACTTCTCTGAACAGTATCATTTGCAAGAGGTACCATACAAAATAATAGACAGCTCAAAATCCAAGCATGTGAGTTTCAAGGAGGGACCGGTATGGAGCTTTTGATGACTGAATTGGCAATACCCAAGACGGCTTTCGGCACATGGATATTACAATGTTCTGCTAGTTCCCCGTCTGCTAAGCCCAGTCGACAGCATCATCTGATGGCGCAGCCAATGGGAAGGGCGTGTATCCGCAATTGGGAGGTTTACTTGAAAACGCGTATCTGAAATAGGAATTTCTATGTATCTGTACATCTCAGGGTTAGGTACCTACCCGTTGTATGGAATACATGGATAAGCCGGGACCCCAGAGTGTCAGATCTGTTTGTTAACCAGGCATTATATGTAGGCACCTACGCAGGTACACAGCATTGCCTAGATACTTAGAGGTAGGTGGTAGGGGTCCGTGTACTGTAGGTACTGATGGGGTAGGGCATTTAGGCGCCTACTAAGCTAACTGTTGGGTACCCGCCTTAGGTATGTACAAACAGTATCCTACCTAAGTACCTACCTAAGTACCTACCTACCTAGGTAGATAGTCGGTAAGCGAACCCGAGCAAGGCAAGGCGGACCCCTCCGCTGTCCCCTGTCGCTGACGTGCCTCAGCCCTTAAATCTGGAGAACGAGACTAAAGCCGATGCTTTAAAAACCTGGCCGTGGGACGATGTAGGAAATAACAGTCGGTCGCTCTTGAAACATCACAAATCCTTCTCTTCTTTCGCTTCTAGTTCATCTAGATTTTCCTAGTTCTTGTTTTCTATCGCTAACATACTAGACTTCTCATAATTCTATTGTTTCTTTTTTTTTTGCATCTAGTTTTGAGCTCCATCCAAATACCAAGCGTTACCCCGTCACACGTTACCCGACCCTCCGCATTGAGTAATTAAGTAGGTAACAGCCACAACGGTAACGGTGATAATGCGGTCCCTTCCGGTGGCAGCATCTCTACCTCTATCCTTACTCTCGCTTCTTCCCACAGTATTCGGTGCGCCAAACGAGGCCATTCCCGATGTGCGATCCCGAGAAGTGCTAGCCCGCGACCTCTTGCGCCGCGCGACACCGAATAGCCCATCCGGTGGCTATGCGCCTGCGACCGTCGATTGTCCGTCGCAGAAGCCCACCATCCGGGATGCCGCCACATTGTCACCCTCCGAGACGGCATGGCTGAAAAAGCGCCGTGCCAATACTATCGACCCCATGATGGCCTTTTTCAAGCTGGCCAATATCTCCGACTTTGACGCCGTTGACTACGTCCAGTCCAACTCCAACAACTTCTCCGTCGTCCCAAATGTCGGCATTGCCGTGTCCGGAGGTGGCTATCGCGCCCTGCTGAACGGTGCCGGCTTTATTGCCGCGGCTGACGCGAGGACACCCGGCTCGACCGACAGCGGTGGCATCGGAAACCTCTTGCAAGCTTCCACCTATCTTGCTGGTCTGTCCGGTGGTGGATGGCTCGTTGGGTCTATCTTCGCCAACAATTTCTCGACTATAACCGGGCTGCGCGATGGCGAATCTGGCTCCTCCCTCTGGCAATTCAGCAATAACATCATCAAAGGCCCTGCGGAGAGTGGGATCTCGATCCTCAATTCGGCAGAGTATTGGTATGATATAGCCGATCAGGTTGACGCAAAGCGCGACGCAGGCTACGGTGTCTCAATTACCGATTACTGGGGTCGTGCCCTATCCTATCAGCTCATCAACGACTTAGATGGTGGCCCGAGCTATACCTTCTCGTCTATTGCCGATGCCGATAACTTCGCCAACGCCGATACGCCCATGCCTATCCTGGTGGCAGACGAGCGCCATCCTGGTGAGACCATCATCTCGCTCAACTCGACCGTCTACGAGTTTAATCCCTGGGAAATGGGAAGCTTCGATCCCACTGTCTTTGGTTTTGCGCCTACCGAGTATGTGGGCTCCAACTTTAGCAACGGTGCCGTTCCGGACGATGGCCACTGTGTTCGAGGCTTTGATCAATACGGATACGTAATGGGAACTAGTAGCTCGCTATTCAATCAGATCTTACTTCAGACAGAAGGCGCCGATTCCGATCTGCCCGATTTTATTACTGATTCTATCACATCTATTCTCAAGGGCCTGAGCGATGATAAGAATGATATCGCGAATGGCGACCCAACCCATTCTACAAATATCATCCAGACACCAATGGTAACGCCAACACGGAGCTGCTCACCCTCATCGACGGTGGCGAGGATCTACAGAACATCCCGCTGCACCCCTTGATCCAACCCGTCCGCGCCGTCGATGTCATCTTCGCCGTCGACTCCTCGGCCGACACCACGCACAACTTCCCCAACGGCACGGCCCTGCGCGCCTCGTACGAGCGCAGCCAGGGCGACATCGGCAACGGGACCAAGTTCCCCGCCGTGCCCGACGCCGAGACCTTCATCAACCTCGGCTTGAACCAGAAGCCGACGTTCTTCGGGTGCGACACCGCCAACTTCACCGACGCCACCACGATCCCCCCGCTCATCGTGTACGTGCCGCTGACGCCGTACACGGCATACAGCAACGCCTCGACCTTCAACCCGACGTACTCGGACGCCGAGCGCAACGCGTTCATCGAGAACGGGTACAACGTGGCCACCATGGGCAACGGCACCGTCGACGCGCAGTGGCCCGCGTGCGCGGCGTGCGCCGTGCTAAGCCGCAGCCTCGAGCGTACGGGCACCACGGTTCCGGAGACTTGTAAATCGTGCTTCGACCGGTACTGCTGGAACGGGACTACGGATTCCACCTCCGTCGGCGACTATAATCCCGAGCCCATTCTTCAATTGACGGCTCTTGAGGCTGGTGCTGTTAGCGTGAAAGGAGCGGGAGGGCTTGTCTGGGGTGTTGTGGGCGTGGCTACTTTGTTTACTCTTGTGTTGTAATTAATTTGCATTCTTGCATTAGAGATAGACGCGTTAGATGCTGAAACTGCATACCCCCTTTTCTAAGTATTCGATTCGAGTCTAGTTCAGAAGACGAGAAAAGGGGTTTCCTGGGTTGGAGGTAATCTGCTTTACATGTTTATTTATCTACATTTGCATTGCATATATGCATGGAGAAAAGCAGATGAGTAGACAGACGGACGGACAAATAGTATCATGGGATACGGTGTTGGAAAGTGAACGAGTTTTTTTTTTTTTTGTGTTACTATTGCGATATTGAGATGCGCTATTGCTGCTATTTGTGTTTGTTTATACCCTTTCTTGGTTACTGGTAGTAGATAGAATTATGCGTTTGAATTGAAGAACGGTTAAGATATTATGATATTCTATAACCTTGGATGTTCACCTTGTTTACTGGAATTGTTCATATGAGTATGAGATTTGAGATTTTGGGATTTGGATTGGGCTTTGATTGTATGTATCGCTGTACTTACGCCTTTTTGTATCGTAAATATTGCGATGGTGAGGTATCGCCTGCCTACCCGCCTCGTACGTACTGAGCGCCGCAATCCTCCAAGGCCCGACGGAGTACTTGGCCATCCATACTATAGATCCCTCGATAAAGCAGAAAGAGATCTCACTATCCTCGACTCGGGATACGAACCGAAAACGTAAGTACCTAGGTATATAGGTGCGTTAGGAGGCTCTTCGAAGCTAGATTTTGTCAACTTAGCTGCCAGGGCCTAGTCTAGATGGCAGTCATGAGAACTCATCTGACCTGGCAGCGAGGAACCGGATTCAGCAGACAGGTTTATTTTTATTTTTTATTTTATTTTTTTCGAGTTCGGAATTTTAACTTAGTAGACTAGCGGGAATTGAAACAAAAGGAAAACCCTCTAGCTACGTCTACAGATTGGCCCGGGTTCATGGGCGGCGTGTCAACCTTGCGCAAGAGATTCGCAATATCTGAGCGGTCTTCTGGATAAGTCTTCGTATGCCCTGACGGGAACGTTCGTGGGCCTCCGCCTCCGCCTACGTCTCTCTTCTCTCCAGATCTTAGTATTTAATTCGGAAGCTACTTCAGGAGTGTGTGTGTGAGACCTTTATTGTTGCGTGACTAAGTATTCAAAGACCCCGCAGGAAGCGAAGTGAAGGCATTCAGACTTCCCCTTACCTAGGTAAGCTTTCGATTCTTTGTCCAGACCTCTACATCAAGGCCGGTTGGTGGCGTTACAATGTTTTAATGGTTCATAGTTAGGGCATTAGAATCAGTGAGCTATAGATCATCGAGAATTGATTGCCGCGAATCGAGAGTGACCCGTGTCGGCGCCTTGAATGAGTCACGGGCCTTAGGTGCTACGGTCATGGCGCAACGTGAATGGGCTAGTGGATAACGAGGTCGACTAGGACGCATTGAAATGCCTCTGCCATTTTATTTTTTATCATTACAAAATATCCAAGGATATGGTAGGGTAGGTGAGGTTGTAATTCCTCGAGAAAAGATGTGGAATTTCGAAGAAATTCATGTATTTGGATAACTTGGCGGTGTCTACACCAAAGTACCAAAGAGGGTAGGCACGCGAAGAGCATTTTCACAGGCTCAGTATTGTCGTTGAGTAGGTATTCTTATCTTCAAGGTTGACTACTGCCCAAACTTGCTTTATCCACTAGTTCTAGATATTTCTAGTGATATGGTATAACTGGATAGGAGAGGTTTTAGGAAACCTCCTACATGTTAAACACTTCAATATTCTGGTCGTCCCGAGTCATGACATGTCAGAAGTGGGAGGCGCTGATGCGTACAGTCTCTAGGCCATTGACTGTATACAAAATCCCTCACTCTACCTGCAAAGGTAAACATAACTTAGACCTCCGGACAGCTAATGGGGATCACGTGTATTACTCTTGACACGACAATATTAGTAGTAGTAGCAGCAGCTATCGTCGCGTGGACACTCGAGCGGGGGCGTGGAGGGGGAGAGAGGATTTCTCATGCGGCCAGATCTTGGGCCTTGCAACAGCATTCACTCTACGGACGTGGCACCCTGTTGTTTCGTGGTATATGCTTGGATAGTTGCAGTCACCATGTGACTTTCCCCTCATAGACTGAACTTGATCTGTCGTATAGTAAGGCGAACCAGCGAACTCACCCACTGGGATTACCCAGAGTACATGTTGAGGTCTTATCATTTCGCGGAGTCTGAAGAGACTCATAACTTAAGCTAGCTAACCCACACGCCGCTCCTGCTTATTGTCAAGTTGCTCAATTAATGGTATTGAGTCATGGTATCTTATGGTATCTAGTGTGGTGGGCATAATTTTGCGTTGTAGTTAGCCTAGGAGGGCAATTGGGCCGTGGCGAGCTGTTGTTTACTATATAATTCTAGATTGCTATTTTTCTTACTTCGCAAGCACGTCATTCATGATTCCTGTCACGGTTACATATATAGCGAGTACAATCGGTTAGGCTCTCGACCTGATAACGTTCTATCTTTTGGTAGTGTGGTGACCCGAAGTTGCGGTTTTATTCCGTCACAATCCAGTGTCCACTTCCCTCGGGACTAGTGTGCCCCGTGCTTTCTGTTCGTCCTTAGGGACGAGTTCCGGGGCTTACTTAGCATATTGTCGCAGCGTTGCTTAGCCGTTACCTTGGTTTTGAAACATTTTGTTCGCAGGTAGGAAGAACTTATAGTTTCGTTGTGAGATCTCCTAGCCTAATAGTTGCCTATATAGTAGCTTTTAGCCCGTGGTACAAATTAGAAATTAGAAAAAGTATAGTTTCATGACGTGCATCAAGTTTGCTTTGCGAGCAGGCGCGTGAATCGTCCGTGGGAGGTAAACATTCCTCCTCTTCCTAGGTTATGATTTGGCTAGTTGCTCAGGTATATCGTGGGGGTTGACGAGGAGGAATTTTTCTGAGCAACCAGATGAGGGGTTTTAAGAGCCCCGGGTCACGTCTGGTTTCATCTAACGATCCTTCAAATTTGTTACCAATTTCCAAGTCCTCAACACTCGCGGGTTCCAACGCAGACTCTGAAAGGGGCTCTGGAGGAAACTGAAAGCAATGAGAGTGTTTAGACCTTCTCTGACGATATGCACAGTCAGAACCTGTTTGTATTCGGGCTTCTTTTTTGGGCAAGCGTACGGCTCCACTGACACTCTCTGTTACGATCCTTACCCTTAGAGAAGTATAGCGTACGAAGAAACATGGTGCATATAGTGTAGAGTAGTCGAGGGCATCTAGAACCCGTGTGCAACAACAGAGATCTTATGTCGCCCCCATACTTGCTTCCCGACACTATCCAAGTTCCGACTAATTGTAAGTAGACAACTCAGGCAACGAGAGTCTGTGTTCGCATATAGATATCTACCCGAAAACACCCGTTACTACTGATTAAGAGATCTCTCGGTGTAGAAGGCTTTTATCTCGTACCCACTCCACCATGGCTACCTACACGACGAACAACGACTATATAAGGGGATTCAAAATCATCTCTGCCTAGTTAATACGAATGGTTATCCTTTTCTGGCATTCCGAAGGATCACGAAGAGTCATGCTCTGTTGTCAACTCTTGACTCCTTCTTTTTAAGGATGAGAAGGATACATTAAGTTCAGCCTTACTAGCGTGTTACTACCAGATCTAGACGCGACAGTACGTGTCAGACGCAATGTCATAGGCTAGTTTATCGGCGAGCAAAGCAGGCAGGCAGGCAGGTAGGTAGGTACCAAATGTATCCCGAGCTAAGCCGAGGTCTCAAGACGGGACCGCGGAAGATATCGCGCACTATAGCGATTGGCAAGCCAGCAGGTACGGTAGGATTTGGTGTACCATGTTGTATGCCGACCGATATCTAAAGAGATATGCGGGCGGAACTGGTATGCATTGCAGGGCCGGCAGGCAGGGGAGAATCGACAGGGAAGGGCATGGGATCGATCGGTGGGGAGGACAGAAGGAGGGGGGGGAAGATGGAGATGGGGGAGCGGTACAGGAGGGGGGTAGAATGAAATGAATGGAAGGACAAACGGGATTTTGGAATTGGTCGAGTAAATGATAGGATGACGGATATTGGCGGGTATATTTCCTTTTTACTTCTTGCCTTTTCCTCTTCTTAAACCCTGTCATTTGTCCTTTTGCTTTTTGCTTTTTTTGAATCCCTAACCCAGCGAATAAGCAAGTCTTGTATCACCCATACGCCATGTACCCACGTACTCTCGGGACGGAAGCTGACAAGGTGGACGAGTGGGTATACTTAGTACTATAGTAGGTCAAATCGAGTGTGTAATCGTATGCTATCTATAGATAGGCTATGTCTATAGCACATAGATAGGCAAACAGGAGAATCGGTCTCGTCTTGGTGGTAGGTGTGCTATGCACGTCAGATCTGGGCGCGTATAACGAATCTTTCTATTTGTTTCTCTGTCGGTCAGTCTGTCGGTCTCTCTGTTTGTTTGCTGGTGTGTCATTCTGCTTGTCATCGTTTGTCTCTCCGGGATGCAATGTGTCCTTGTGCTACTTCGGTTGATACCGTGATATGATTTTCATGATCATGCCGAGCGAGTAACAGGCGACGTCGACCAATACAATCTGATCGGGAGAATTGTATGACAGGAATCGTTGAAAACAGGATTCAGAAGCAGGCAGGATTAGAGAAAAGAAACCAAGGAAAGAAAAGAAAAACACAACAGAATAGGAAATATGAGAGGGCGAAAGAGGTAGAAGATGGCCAGGTTTGACCCGGCTGTTTGGAGCTTCTCCTCCGACCCTTACACGGATTCTTCACCCTGAACCGATCGCCTGCAGCACATCTCGCCTGGGGTACATCTGCCCGTATTTTGATCGAGATTCTTCACCCGCGCACACACACCTGCTGACCTGGCTTTACCGGCTCCCTTACCTCGGTGGATTGGGATGACAGACCGGGACGTGAAAAGACCTCCTCACCATTTTTTGTAGGCAGAGTCGCAAAATTCTTTCTGTGGAAATCTCTAGGATCTTGTCTCTTTAGGCGAAGACCCGTAGACATGCACGACAGATACCACACATATAGACACGTGCATACCATACGCACGTCAGCAATAGTTTTGTTTTTCGTACATATGGTATATACATAGAGATACAAAATATCATATGCAGAAACAGCACGGCAACTACCTCATCCATACGTGCAATCATACACACTACTACTGCTACCCCAAATTGTTCCCATGGAGTACACCATGTTGTATGCAGAGCATGCACACATACATGCAGGAAGGGCAACCTACTACGTACGTACGTGTGTCCTGTACATCTGTATATCTGCTGTATATATAATACGTAAGGTAAAAGGAGATAGCGATGGAGAGCGGGTGACAGATAGTTGAACGGAAGGTGAGAAAAGCCGCGGGTACCGACCCGGTCAGTCGGATTTCGGTCGGGCGGGCGGTGAGATTAATCCCCGTCGTCGTTGCATGAGAGAAACTACGGTGCAGTGCTGTTGTTTGTGTGGCTCTTCTTTTGGCTTGGTTTTTTCCTTGGAGCAATATGCGTCGCTACTGCTTTTCTTTTATTTACTTCCCTCTGCAGCAATATTCTCCAGGGGTTGGGTTGTTTTTATAGCTTCTTTTGTTTTTATGGTTACTTTTTTATTTCATCGGCTGACTCAGAACGGAAAACTGCACTCGCGTGGAACATTGGCTTGCGGGATGGGAAAGACTTTGCGAAGTTTTTCTTGGAGCTCGTTGCACTTAAGCTGGGGGAGGGCTTCGCGAGAACTGGTTTGGCTGGTTGGGAGCCAACTTGCCGTAGGTTGCAAGTTGTGGTTTTCCTGTTTTTTATAGTTGAATACGGCTTTTTCTATAAGAGAATCTGTGAGTTTCAGTTGTCCAGAGGAAAAAAACATCGGTTCTGCGGTGAGGTGCCGAGTAATAAACAATACCAAATAGCCAAGTTTCTTCTCTCTTCATTCCTTTCACGCAGCCCCTAGGTCCTGGTTCCACGAAAAGACAACGCAAAAAGCAGGGAGGATGTAGCGAATTGTTGTGCATTATAAGCGAGTTGTAAGGATATTCTAGCGCAGCACGGATATCGTAGGCGGGGTAGCAAGACGAAAAATAAAAAATTACAGCAAAACCATCCCATTCTTCATTCCTGGCGATCCCTTAACCGATATGAAAATCAGAGATATATAATAAAATGTAGAAGATAATAGATCGTAGCGTCGTGAGGGTTTGAATTGAAGATACTTTTTTTGTCCACGAATTCTTTGGCTAGAAAAAAGAAAATGGAATTAGACGACGTAATAGGGCCAGCAAGTTCCGGAACACCGTCGTTCATCTGAACGTATAGGGACCGTCGACTTTCACGTCCCGAATGCCTTCGGGCATCATCCGAAACCACTCGGCCCAGTTCTCGAGACTGAGCGATTCGTCCGTGAGCCGGATTTGCAGAGTCACCTGCGGACCTCCGTGCGTTGTGTCAGAGTTCGAATGAGGTTTCGGTAGTTGTAACGGTAGTGGTGATAACATAATAGAAGGTAGTCGGGCATTGCCCGAGGTCTGCATGTGCAAAGGGGCCGGGAACGCTGTCATCACCCCCTTTTCTGGGTGCCTTTCGTGGATAAGTTTCGGAACGAGGGAAAGCAGCTTCGAGTGTAGTTCAGCCGCTGAGAGTGCGTTGGGGAAATGCTGGATCGCTCGTGCTCGAAGTTGGTCCGTTAGCGCCCTGGTGAAGACGCCACGTTCGAGAAGATGATAGTAGTCCTCCGGAGCGGAGGCTGCAATAAGCTCCAGTACACCTCTTCGACGAACCATCTTTGTCGCGGGATAGTATATAGAGTCCATGAGAATTAGTGTATCTGAATTGGCTTCTTCCAGTATATGCTGGATCCCGCTCCATCGAATTGTTTCGCCTTTATCTCGGTTTCGTGAACTAGCCCATCGTCAACAACCGATTTTGCACCACGCCCACAACAAGAAAATTCTCCTCACCTCGATAAAACCATCTCTCTATTGTCGTCCAGGTAACTAGATCCATTGTAATACACGATCTCAAGTGTCTCTCGTGTCGCTCTTGTCGATGAATTCATTGACTATTCTGGATAGCCACCTCCAAGGGTTAGAGTAGCCATTTCGTGCTGCTGAGGGGATCTTGATGATTTCAGGCACATAGTGATAGCACTTCTGAAACACCTCGGCGAGTTCTTCCACAGCCCCTGCAATGCTCGTTTCATGCTCGTCCTGCCAATAGATGAGGAGCGCGTAGACGTTAGAGTATCGACTCCTGTACGGCGAAGACAGGATTTTAGAAGCTATGCCTTCTAGGTCATGCTTGGCTGACCCCGAATGAGATATTGTGTACGGTGACTGAGAAGCCGCGAGAGGGCTCGGTATAGATAAATGTCTATCTATCCGGGGCCCAGAGGGAAGAGGCGTCCTGTTGATCCGAGTCTCGTTCGGAGACGTCCGGCCTGGAGTAGTCCGTGGATTGGGGGCAGCAGGGGGCGGATCAACGTCCATTTCCTGCGAGTTTTGAGCATAAGGGGGAGGGGGTGGTCTCATTTGGCTCGGTGCCGGACTTATAGGCCTCCCAGCCAGAGTTGCGAGCTCCTGCAGTGGGCTAGAAGACCGATACTTTTGCACTGCCTCTTCCCATGACATGTTATGATGGTTGGGATGGCACTTCAATACGATATTAGGTAAGTTGCACGCCTCATACGGTACTAAATGAATCTGTGATTCAATCTCACAATATCTCAGGTACTTACAGCGACTCGGCGTCTACGACAATCTGGGCAAGCGCCCAACTTGCGGATTAGCGCAGCCTTCTCTCTCTGCGCCGCGGAGAGAGGGCCAGTTCGTCGACGGCTTGCTCGACGATTACTCGAAATCTCGGAGCCATCTTTCACGGAGAAAATGGACTGGGACGACTCGACACTGTACGCTGTAGTGGAAGTGTCAGTCGATGTAGCCGTAACGACTGTCGTGTCGGAAGCATTGGTCGAAGTACTGGAAGCCGTATCTTTCCTCATGGGCGGCGAAGACTGACTGACAGAATAATCCGAGTGATTCTCGATCTTCAAGGGCTCGGGGGGTCCAAGGTGGGCGGCGTGTGCCAGGCGAGGCTGCTGGGGAGTCTCGTAAACATGTTGAGATCTATCATCCGTCTTGGTACTTTTGGGGAACGACTCTGCCAAGGACGGTGCGGGATGCATATCGTTAGGCACTCCTCGTCAGCGTATAATGGCTACCTCATACTGAAGGACTGGCGGCCACGTTGTTTCTCGCCCGGCTATTCCGTAGAGACCAAATTCAGGTTGTCGAATGAAGCCCAACGTTGACGGCAGTGTTGTGTGCTCAAGTTGGGCTGTCATACAACAAACACACGCGCGGATGGTGTAGTGCGTAGATGGCGCGAGTCAAACGGACAAATACCGTGTTAGACGACCAGAAGACGAATAGGAGGGGAGTGGATGTGTCGTTGGGCACAAGCTACCTGAAGTAGGTAGGTAGGTAAGCTGCTAAGTCGCTAACGTAGTCTAAGGCAGGTAGTCTAAGGTAGTGCTCTACACGAAGTGAAAGCTATTGCAGATATGCAGAAGCGAGTACCACACTATCCTCCTTGCCATAGCTCAGGTAAGGTGGTATGTATTATGTAGGTACGTACGAAATGTCCCGCGTGTCTGCTTTTGATATATAATCCAGAAGGGGCGTGGATGATATGCAGGTATATATAACTTACATGTATGGGGAATCCGTTCCCAAATGTGATACAGAAGGCTTATAGGTCTTAAGTCTTGACACACGGTTGCACAAGGAACCCTGGAGCTGCCGTGATCTAGAGCAAAGTAGCAGTCTGGCAGCGTAGCAGCCTATACTCGAGATAGGTGAAGGCAGGTGGAGGCAGTATGAGAGTGATATTGCGAGCGTCTAGGTACGGTTCAACGGACAGGATGGGGTTGGCACAAGTGTGGATAGAGATTGTTTAATGACTCCACGGACGGAGCAGTGTGGGTAGGCGGTTTGCAGCGTACAGCGGTAGAGGTCGAGCAGCAGCAGAAGGGCCTCTCGCTACTATCATTCAAGAATGCCAGGGGTTCGTTCGCCCGTTCGCCCATTGCTCGGTATCATTCCTGTCTCTTTCCCTCTCGTTTTATGTTACATTTCTTTGTTTCCCTCTGCCACTTTTCCTCTCGCACACAGACCCTACATCCTTTGATAATCATCAACCGGTGCTTGCCGTTAGTATTAGCGGTGGTGATGGACAACTATTACTACTAACATTATGATTGATAGATACTATTACCATCGCTTTGCCACGACTAGCAAACCACAGGCATCTACCCCCGCCATCACCACTCCCATCAGAACGTAGACTGGGTGGTTAGTGTATGGATATACGAGAAACCTTCAGGAAGCGAGATCTTACCGTACATACGGGAGATAGCCGTGGTATATTGGAAAGGTATGTACCGCCCCCGAGTGTGGGGATGTTTCGAGCATGGTACAGCAGCATGTACATGGTCACGCTGGGCCGCCATGTGGTGAAGTGAAGCATGGTAAGTATCTAGGTCAGTAAGATGGCCGTGTCATAGCCCTAGGCCAAGCTCACAGACATTCATGATCAGGACAAGGACAGGGCAGGCCCCAGGTCCCAGGTCCCTGAAACGGGAAGAGCTGAGAGCGCGCGACTCGGGGAGAGTCGCGAAGCGCTGCATAACAGGGACACCAGGGACGCTAGGGACATCGTGTACTCGATTGCCTATCACGGAAGAGAAAAACTGACGTCCTTCCTTGCCCGTCTATGCTATGGGCCTATGACAGGCTCAAGGACAAGGCGGGTCCCCGATCTGAGACCTGACCCGCTTCCTAGATCCCACCCCCCTTATTGGCATTGGCATTCTGTGTATGTCGCTGATGACATGCTTTTATTATTAGTACGATGTATTGAGCACGTAACGAGTTGGTCATGTCCCAAGCGCTATCAAGCTCGTCGCCGCAAAAATCGTTGCGGGCTCCCCACGGGAAACCATAAATGGACTAATTTGGATGCCACTTATGCGGCGGGGATCCTCGCACATGAGCATCGTGAGTCTAGCATCTGGACTAGGCTCGACTAGGGGGCTTGGTATAGTGGTACGTATACATCCAAGGGTACATGGGGGAGTTGTCTAACCGCCTTATAAGTGATTAGCTGGTCGCTCGGGCGCTTTGTAACCAGGATCACATAATGCCCTCTGCCTAGCTTCTTTCTCTTCTTCTTTTCCTCATGCTGTACTATGTAGCCACCTCCCTGGGAACAAAGCAGTTTCAAAAGACAGACCTGAAATACTAAGCTTTACCACGAACGGCATGCCTGACCCGCCGAAGCGCACGGTCTACTTGCTGCTGAGAAGCGTGCGAGATGATCAAAATCTCCCACCTAGATATTTAAACAATGGAAATTTTTTTCTCGGGCTACGGCGGATGTGACGTACAAATTCTAGGTATACATCCAATGCTGCTTCTCGAAACACCAGTGAGCCGCAGGTTACCAATCACAGCCGTCGCCGGCATAATCAACCATGCAGATTCGCCGAGGATGGAGACTCACACAGCGATACGCTCCTCTCTGTCTGCACCCATCCCGTCGGCGATTTCCCAGGTCGCGACTACGCCAGAGGAGGGGAGAGACAGAGGGTGAGAGAGCGCGAAGACGAAAATAAAACGGTCAAGGGAACAGTGAGGCAACAGAAACGCGGGGGCATCGACGCACGCGAGCGTCTACTATGCCATATATTCTAGTGTATGTAACCATTCCCATCCAGCTGCCCCAGAAAATCGGTACGAGGGGACCCTCTCCTGTCTTTTTATCTCTTTTTCTTTTTTTTTGTGTATTTTTAATTGTCTGCTCCTTCCCACTGTTCCCTGGTTGTGCCATCACCCGACAGCAATATTCAGCCAATAGGGTCGCATCGTATTTTCCTGCATTTGGATTCGCTGCTTTCGATCGAGGGGTAGACGAGTCATCGTGGGAGCCAAGGGAGGGAATTGTCCGTTTTTTTTCTCGTCCGACATCCACACACGTACACGCAACACAGACACACGCACACTCACTCTCACACGACCACACGACCACTCAAAGGAGAGCCCAAGCACGGCAAGCCGATGGTGCGCTGTCTGGTCAGGCTCCTTTCCTTTCAGGTCAGCCCCGACTTTGACTAATTCGCTCAACTTGTTGCTGGATTAATGCAGTCTGCCTGTCATCTGATTACACCAGGTCGGCTGCTTGAGACTGATCGTCAAGATAATCAACATAGACCCCGAGCGGGCTTTTGCTTGGTAACGAGCGTGCTTGTTGTCGCTGCACGGTCTGTTGTCCCGCCTTCACCTGACACTTCCGGCGGAAAGGTGCCGAAAGCGTGTGTGTGTGCGTTTGCGCGATTGATGTTTATTGCCGCGCTGCTTTACCTTCCACATCACACACATAGACGAACAAGCGCACGAATAAGCCACCACATAATGCATATATCATTCTGTTGTGTCACTCGCTTGAGACTGCCTCGGTGAGATTAAGCAGGTATAGGATATGGGATAGTAGACTGCATGGGGGCATCTTTAACTATTTGCCCATGCTATTGGAACCTTCGGTCAGATACGGCAGGATGCACCAATCCCGGCAACTCTCCAACTATAGCCCGAATATCTCTGAATTGTTTTCTTCTCCCCTGTCTCTCTCTATTCTAACCTAACCTACGCTACTGATCCTCCCCTCACTTGGCATGTTATACTAGTTTTTTGCCGGATATTTCTGTTCCCTTTCGATTATGTCATCTGACGTTAGGTATAATCCTTAACTTGATTTTCTCTCCCCGTCCGTCTACCTCCGCTCACATACTATTAAGCAAGTAGGCTCATTCCCGTCGCGCTACACAGATATGCCTAGTATATGCTATCCAAATACCTGCACAGGAGTGTGGTGTCGTTGATAATCACGCACTACGGTACCCTTTCCCTCTTTCTTACCCCCTCTCTCTATTTAGACTAAGCTCCAAGCCAGGCGGGGACGCGGGCTTGGGTGGGATTTGCCGAAATGAGACAGCCCATGAGAACGCGCAACGTAGCGCGCAGCTGAGAGACGAGCCCATACAAATAGGTCACCAGTGGTCAGTTTTGCTTCTGGGGCGACCCCTGCCTGCGACCAATCCGGCTTCTTCTGGAAGGTCGGTCGAACGTGAGTGGACGCGGCTCGCCTCGGCAGCCCTTCACCGAGCACCCGAGCCGCCGTCGTTATGGCTGCATTGCGGAACGGTAGGGTAGGTCGAAGAGTCGTACAATATTTCGGTATGCTTCCTTTCCTCTTCTCCCACTCTCTCTCGCTATATTACCTACACACCTAAAACCACTATACAATATTACTGGTTGCTCAACCCCCACCTATAATCCCGCAAAAACCTGTTCCCGTCAGCCCTGTTCAATGTTGGGAAGCTCACACGCCTTCCCGTCAAAAGAGGGAGAGGGGAAGGAAGGATGGAGGGGGGACGGCCGGCTAGACGATCGATCTTCTTCACCCACGCTGACGCACACCGCAAGGCCTAAATAGATAACCGACGGGGAAGGATGACAGGCGCATATCAGACGATAATAACGATAATATTAATAGTCATAGTAATAGAAATCACAACTGAGGCATTTCGCTTTCATCACCTTCGCAACGCACGCGCAAGGGCAAGCATGCCTACTCTTACACGTAGACTACGACACAAGACACCAAAGCAGTATAGTACCCATCAGTCCTCTCTCTTCCTCTTTCTCTGCCAGCATGGGTTACCCCCAGTCCATTCCTCATCTGGGTTCCCCTTGAAACTTGGATTTCTATATTATTTCGCCTACCTACCCGCATAGCAATGCCTTTCTTTTATGAGGCTGGACCTGGATAATCTCCGTCTGGTCCCCATCCACGACCAAGGTTAGTCCTAGACGAACTTCGCCCTCCCCACAGCGGGCCGGCAGCCCACCATCGCACCAGCGTTATAGCGCGTCCCGGGGACTGGCCGGGGTTTGGGGAAGGGTGCCAGAGAGGTTAAGATTTCGTATCTCTCATAATGCCTCGTGAGGGTTAATTTACCTGCGAATACGTCTTCGCACCACCTGCTACGAAAATCTCTCGCGAAAATCTCACTGGCATCTCAACAGCGCCAATTCAAAGTCAGCAAATGATCCACATCCAGCTCCGCTACCTAGCAGGTACTGGTACTAGGTACTTGGTCAAATTCATTTAATCTACTAGTCACAGAGAATCGGGATCTTCTTCGCTCCCGGTTCCCCGTAACCGACTTAGCGTAGGGTAGGTGTAGAGAGTTGCGCTAGCTGAGCTCTGAGGTGAATTTGCACATACATACACTAAGTGATGCTTGAAAACAACAGAATATTCCAGGATATTGCCTACCTGAATCCTTACCTACAAGACCAGGGGGGAGCTGGCTCGGACTTAGTGTACAAGGAGCATCAAGCACGGCGATAATGCAACCCATGAAACAGAAACACCCGAATGTGACCCGGACGAGAATTCACGTGGCTTGCATTAGTCTAGGACATACTGTAAAGAAGGTGAGGCCTGTTGGAAACAAGGGGGTTGAAGTCGGGAGATTGAGAGGAAGGGTCAAGAAAAACCACAGAGAACGGGAGCGGACGGGGAGACCAGGCTTGCGAACGAATGACAGCTCGGCAGTTTGATTATATCACGATGCAGGTTTCCGAGCCACCGTCTCCCAAAGCAAGGAAATGAGCCCCGTCCAACGTGCCCAAGTTGGTAGGTAAGTAGGCCAGATATACAGGAGAAAATCAGAGATGAGGGCTGCATCAATGCGACCTTACCAAGTAGACCTACATACGTGGTGTAGGTATGGTACCCAGTAAAGGCAGGCAGCGGGCGTAGTAGTAGAGAAGTTAGCCCGCATGCACGTCGCTCGCCCATGCTGGAGGACGGAATCCCGTGTGTTCGGTGTGAGGCTCGTGTGACTTGACCTTCGCATGCTGTGCGTGCGGGCTCAGCCGTCGACGAACGGACGGACAGACAGATGATCAGATAAATTACCGTACCTAGCCTATGTACTATGTAGGATCCTTCGAAGAGAGGCCTTATGAGCTACGTTATACCTACCTAATTAGTCCCATAGACGATCGCTTTTCCCGGCTAAGTATGATCTGCTTACGTCACGCGCCTGGGTAATTATCCGCGAGCGTACTAAGTATGAGTTTGCGGTGTGCCGTCTTGTTTCGCTCAGCGCCAGCGCCGCCATTCACGCAAGGTGATCAAGGTGCCAGGGGGATAGATATCTGTAGATAGGCGCGCCACCCCGGTATTCCCATATATACATGCCCTACAAATCCACAGCAGCCCTTGATGCAGTCGGTACTCCATCGGCATCGTCATACCTATTGTAGGTAGGCTTACTAACCTGTTTGCGCCCTGCTTATGCCAGAGCTGTCCTCGGAACGGGATAATGCATGTGTGCGCTGCGCGCGGCTTGTTTTTACCGGGTTCCGGTGCTCGGAGCTGTTCAGCTCGAGGTGCGCTTTCAGGTGGCTTGCAGCAGGCTGGGCAGTGTTTCTCGGTTTCACGACTATGCATGATACACCTCTGTCAGGTCTCGGTGTGCTAGGCATGTCTGGTGGAGTTGTGAGTCGTGCCCGGTAGGGAATCCTAAATCATGGAAATTAGTAGGTAGGTAGTCGATGATGTCGCTTAGTTTCATTTGAGCAATGGCAGAGAGTAATGAAGATCTATTCCCTCCCCAGGTAATGTCCTGTGATGTGTCTATAGCGCAGCAGACATCTAATGAACCACTTCCAGATCTAGTCTTCCGTCATGGCTTTGACGATATGAGAGCTCATATGGAGCATTAAATCATGCAGAATAACGATAGCGAGCTGTGCGTTTAGATCTCACCTAGTGTAGCCCCGCCGCGTTACACAATCTTGACAGCTCCCCTGTTCTTCACCTTGCTCTTTGACCTAAAAGACTTGGGTCAATATTCCAAGTTTAACACGCTTTAACACGCCCTAGCCCTGTCTCTCGAGTCGACGTGGCATCATGCCGTGGTCTGAGCTTAACCCGATCTCGGCCATGAAAATGCAACGGATATAAGTTACAATGAGATGCTTTGAAGACACTTCCACCAAATTGCACCTTGCATCTTGCAGAAAATGATATTTATATCAGGATCACGACTAGCGGGAAACCTCAGATTCACTTAAGCCGACAATATAGCTCAATACGTGAGGATATTCATTAAAAAATTAGTGTCGTGTGAGCAAAGTTCTAGTCGAATAGTTACTCTCACAGTGTGGTAATTGGCCGTCTAAATGTTATACACCTTTCTCTGATATGTTAAGGTTTTTCAGCCCCCTGCAGGTCTTGACGTATGGCAAGATGTTAGCATGCAAGGACAAAAGTAGTGGTGATATCTACCCAAATGGCTGTATGAAGGACCTTGCTCTTTTCCGGTGGCTTCCATTATCTCTAAAACAATTGGTCCATAGCTTATCTTATGGGCAATATTCTGGAGGTTACCGAAGCCCACAAGCTATATAGTGTTATGGTATCGCCTAGGCGTCCCGCATCCAATGCTTCGTAGTCTTGAGTCTATTGACACATTTTCAACGTTTACATTACTCCTCTAATTATCTTCGAGAATAGAGGACATCTAGCCACTAGAGTTTAATGCCAATCTCAGTCATATTTGCGGGCAGAAAATCGAATGAGACCAGTACCGCACTTCTAATCCTATTTTGATGGGAGTGATATGAAAAGGGGCTCGAGCGTTGGGTAACGCATAAACATTGTTTGAAATGTACTCATCAAATGCGATATGACATATCATCCTAAGAGATGCTCGGATACTACAGCCAGCCCTAACATATGTGCGTCTAAGACGTGTGATGTGTGTACACGTTGAAAGTGAGATTCGTAGTATGTGGGTGTTTGTATACAAATATAATTATGGGTGATCCGTGCCCTTACACTTGTAAGCTTCTAGCCTGTCCAAATGAGTGGTTAGCACAACCATTCCATTCGATCCTGAGGCTGACTTCATGCAAGTAATAAGGAGTTGCAGATGTAATTAGCGAGGCTATAAGTCGAAATAGTTACCTGTCGCGCTTTAAAGTCTTCTCTGAACGAGTTGCTGACGGGCACTGGATAAACAAACTCGGGTACGATTTCAGTATCTCATAATGCTAGAAAGTCGGTTGCTAAATGGATATTCTCCCTGTCCTCCAGTTTCCGGTATCGTGTGGAAACCTTGACGTAATTACTTGCGGTGATCCCAATCGCAAAGCGTTTTCTCTTAAAGCGTGTGTCAACATGCGTATTCTCTAATACCTATGGAAATAACCCAGTCATAGAGATTGGGAGGCGAATAGTATGGTTAAAAATAAGTGTTCTCGGACGAGGACACATTGTTGTACCTGAAGCGATGCGTTGGTTTTTCCTACTCAATGAAGAGTCCAAAGCCCATATTCTTCGTTTTTAGTTATTAGACGATCTAGGAAAAGCTAATTGTTTAATAGATTTGGCTAGCTTTTTTTCCTCCACTGTTACCCAAATTCTATCCAATATCTCACTGATGGGCATATAAAGTAAATAGATAGCTCTCTTTCTACGTCAGAAAAAGAAAAAAGGGAAGAAGGGGGGGTTGAAGATGCCGAATGTTAATTTCGGAGAAGCCCCCAGGCTACCACGAAGAACTTGTCCGAACTATGATGAATGAATCAATCTAGCCTGTAGCTTTTTTAATGAATGAGGCCCAATGAGAGCGTGACGTCTTATATTAACATGTTAGCTACTTCATTACTCGGTCCTCACATAGATGCAAGAGATTTCCTCCCTAAGAAGATGAATGGCAGTAAGTTATTGGTTCTAGTTATCAGGCCGACGGTTCAAGGACATCATCAAGCTAACCCGGAGGTCGACCGCCTACAAAGCGTAGTCTGCCAATTCTTCAGGGGCATAATAGGCGAAGCTATGTGATGCCCGCCTCGGGAGCGCATGCACAACGGCACTTTCTGAGCTGAGTCCGCAGGATACCTCAACCTATATAGCAGCGCCCTAGGAGAACGCACTAACTAAGTTACAATGTCTGTGCCCTGAAAACAGCAAGTTGTGCAGATAAGACTCCCTATAGCATTTAGAGATAGTTCCAATCGACGCTTCCAAGTCACTCGTCTAAAGTATATTACATTACAAAGCCACTCTGAAAGCTTAATAATGAGACCTGCTATATATAATCTTAGCTAGAGAACGAAGGTCTTGATGAGCCGAGTGCAGCAATAATTATTATAGAGTACCCTCGATAGTTCTTTTAATAAAGATGACGTCGGGATTGCGAACCCCCCGCATTGCGAACCACCTTTTGGACCACCTACCCACCCAACTTCAGAAGCTATTTTTTTAACTAATATTAGGTTTGTAATAGTTTTTTTAGTATTTTTTAATAGATTACGCTGTTCTAACTTTAATTACCTTTTCGGTATCTATATCTTCGCGTTTTAAAATATTTATATTAGCGGCTTTATCTACATATATAATCTTTTTACGTAGTTTGCATTTAGCCTTCTATGTATGTGTTATATAACTAAACTTATTACTAAGGCTTTTTTTAACTACTTTATACTTACCTTTAGCCTTTTTTTTAATAATTTAAGCCTTTAGAGTTTTAATCTTTACCTTTAAAAATGCAATCTTTTTAGCTTTTAAATTAAGCGCCTTATTAACTTTAATAGAGAATAATCTTTACAACAGATTATTAAAAGATAGATAGGTTTTTACTAGCTTTTAAATAATAGTTTACAATACCTAGTTTTTAAAAGGTATTTTAATAATAATATTAGTAGTTATTATTAAAAAATTAGGTATAATAGGTTGTTTTTTATTATAAATATTAGTATTATAGCTTTAATAATACCCTTTTTTTCTAATATTATATATTTTAAAGATAATAAGACCTACTAGTTTTTTAAATATATTTTAGCTATTGCTTATACCTTTTTTATAGTTTTTAACTTTAATATATTTTTGTAAGCAATTTTATATACTAGTACTATATTTTTTATAGGCTTTATACTAAAGCGTTTTACAGGCATATATTATAGTTTATTTTTTAGCTTTTTTTTAAGTAAAGCAAAAACTCTTATATTTAATAGCTATAATATATAACTATAGTAAGGCTTATAAAATAAAAGCTATATTTTATTTAAAAGGCAGGCTTATAAAAACTTATTATTAGTATAAAAGTTATAGCTATTATATATTAAAACATATTATATATTACTAAAATAGCTTTAAACATAAGAGATAAAAATGTTTTTTAGCTATTTTAAAGTAATAAAATTACTAGTCTTTAAATAGATTGCAATTTTTATTTAAAAACTACTAACTTTATACTTGCAATCTCTTTTAAATTAATAATAGCGGTAAAGCTTTTCTACTAGCACTAATATATTTAAAAATAATAATATATTTTGCTTTTTTAACAGCTTTTTAAAAGTCTAATATATAGTAGAGTTAGTAATAATAAAATAATTATTATTAATACTTAGGCTATACTTATTTTATTAATATTAAAAAGCGTTATAAAG
>NPFG01000506.1:0-25750 GCA_002288965.1 Xylaria sp. MSU_SB201401
TATATTTAAGTTTTCAATAAGAGGGTTAAAGTGGCTAAATTGCTGGGGTGGTTAAATTGGTGGTCAGCACCAACTTATGTTGGTGAGCGTTCTCGTGAGCTAATATTAGTGGGGCGTGGCACGGTTAATCGTCTTTCAGCCCTACTCTATTTCTGGTACCCTGTTCTTCTCGATTAGTGAGGTCATCGATAAATTATGCTGTCGCGCTATGCGAATAGCTTCGCAATATTGCCGTTACTTTCTACCTCCGCTAGGTAGCTACTTCGAGCACATTAGTCCAATATTGCCATGTGAGAAAAAATATTTTAGTTAGTACCAGCTTTAGACTACAGAAGTTGTAGCGAATTACGTAGAATCTGTAGATCCATTCACCTCTCGGCTGGAGCTTCTAGGAACTTGGGTTTAATGAAATCCTTATTATAGAGCTTCATTAAGGGTTGAGTATCAGAGTTCACTTAAGTTTGAGTACAAACTTCCAATTCTGATGAGAGGAATCATACTTGATTCTCAAATCGCAGAGTAATGACCAGCATTTCAACATAGACTGAGTGCTTGACGCTCGCAAATACATATTTAGTACTCAGTGGATTGAACCTCGGCACCAAACCACAAAAAGAGAAAGAAAAAAAAAGAAAACACTAAGCCTCTAGACACCATTGGTATATTAGACACCGTAAACCCTTTAGTCGTTCTGTAGGCGCAGTCCCTTATCTCTTTTCAAGATTCTTCGATAAATCCCCATATAATTAAAGGTTCTTCGTGAATACCCCTGATTCTGGGCGACGACAAGTGGGAAAGGGGTAAGCCCGATGACCTCGCTCTTCACTTCAACATTAGTACGAGTGCCCCGCCTGGCAGTTAATTGAAAGATGTAATTGAATAGAAAAAGAACAATGTACCTTTACTCGTACTGTAGTTGCGAGCAGTGGCCCGCCTTGCACCCTTCGCAAAACCGCTTCTGATGTGGTCCTTTGCTCTTGCCAGAGTAAGGTGGCCTCTCTTGCTGAATTCCACACCATTTTTTGAGCCAATACGTGACTCGCTCGGCATATGTGTCGTCCAGCATCGGTTTGCTGAGGCTACCGCAACTCTTACAGCGCTGATGGTAGACTTTTGCGTTGTATTCCCGCCGGGAATACATGCGGATGGTGATGGCTATCTGCTTGCTGCTCCATCCATTCGTCGCGCACTTCGGATTATGGCATACGAACCGCCCCATAACGGCCGTGTCGCGTGATCTCGTACATCCGCTGTCTTCGTCGTTGTTATGAAATGTGAAACGTAGGTTGTCTTCTTCTAAGAGTCGAGAAACTTCCGGATGTTTCGAAAAGTGCATGGATGATGTTTCGGGGGGCCTATGCTGTTTCCTAGTCATAATGATATGAAAGCAACAGCAACAGCCTTAGGTATAAAGATGATGAATGGTTTGGGGAGCAACAATGAATGAAAAAGTTTACTCTCGTTGTCTAGTAGCAGGACTAACGGACAAGTTACGAAGATCGAACATCATCGACGACATCGAAAGCCTTATACGGACCCTCTAATACAAATGTGCATCGAAGCGACATGTCAAGAGTTCTTGAGAAAGCTAACTTGGCTTAACGAGTCTTGAGATGCCAGGCCAGGAATAGGCGACAGCGACCAGATACCAATAGAAAATGGTCGTTGCCTTGGTTACGAATCGTTTTCGTGCACTTTCATGCGTCTTCGGCCCGTGGTTCTAATCAGTCGAATAGAAATAGCGCTGTGTTGGCGATTCTTTGTACAACATAATTCATACGATGCCACCCACTTCTCCTTCTCCAAGTGGTCCACTCAGATACCAACAAGTCGTTTATCGCAAGGCTTATGTTGCATTGTCACCCCAGGTAGAAAGCTACATGTGATGGTGGTGATGTTATTAGACAACGTACCCTTTATCATCCTTATATCAATCAACTATGGAATATGTTCAAGTACCGGACCTGCCAATTGAGTATTGCAATAGAAGCGGGAGGATCTTCCCGGCCACTGCAGGCTATGAAAACTGGCTTATACGGGCTAGTTATGTGCATACTATCATTTGTAGCGAATACCGTGCCAGTTCTACTGATCACCAAGTTATAGACGTATTCCGTCACATAAAAGAAGTCTTATAACCATTGGCGAAGGCGCGTAACAAAATGCGCCCTTTGCGTACAACCAGATTTTGGCAAACTGTTCCTTTCATGTGTCCCTTCAAATGAAAATTCGACAACTGTCTGCTTCCATCCGTTCCATGGCCGCGGGACTTTCCATCCCAGTTACTCGAGATAGTAGTACATGATAAGGTTTTCAACGATATATATAATCGTCAGCTTAAAGGCCACTATATCCGACGACTACCCACCACCTTTGCAAACTATCCTCGGTAACCTTCTTCTTGAGAGACATGTGCATGCGCGTCGTTAGTTGGTAAATGTTATTAGAATATACACCCTGTAGTTGCTAGTTTGTCCTTAGATAAGGAGGGTAACTCTCTGTAAAATATCACATGAACGAAGTCCAGCCGGCATTCGCGATCTGAGATCGATCACTGGCAGAAAAATTGCCGAGAACCCGCCTTTTGTAGTCCAAAGTCTATCGGAACTCGGTCTCCTGATTTATAGAAGCATGGCTGATTAGTAGATGACAGCCAAGTTTGGACGGCTCTCAAGAAAATGTTATCAGAGTCGAACATACCGGGACCTGTGTTCGAGAGCCCGACATGATCTCGTATTGCCAGTAGGATAGCACTATGTATCTCTGTTAACCCAAGTTGTCAGGACTACACTTATGGGGGTTATGTATGGAGTTATACACGGCGATTCTCTTTGGTGTAGTCCTAGTGGCCTTGTGGTGCACGCCGATTGGATCTCATTAAGCGCTGATGGACGCCCATGACGTGAAGGTCTCGCCGTTTGCCTTCAGTGCTAACTGTTCTTGACATATCGTACCATTGCAGCGATTTTTACCGTATGTATGCGAATAGCGAACGAAGCAAAGAAGGAGAAGAGAATACTATGCAAAAATTAGATTAACATATATCTATTTCCGAACATCAGTTCTAGTCTTTTACAATCGTAACGGATACAATCCCGTTTTGGAAATGTGCTGAGACTTTGTAGAAATCATCAAACTTAACATCTTACGCGTTTCAAACTGCTAAAATCGCTAGACACAAGTGCCCGAAAGTGCGGAACATAAAACAATGGGATATTTCAGAATAATCTTTCTATTGACCTTGTTCGTCTCATATGCGAATAAGGGGTACTAGGTATAACGGCCGCCAAACGATCTGTTGGGACGTTTTTTATCCCAATGACCCTATCAATGATATAGCCTAACGCCTTCATAATCTGAGCCATTCATACCCGAATGCCTGTTTGGGGGACTAGCAAAACAAAGATGCTCTTTAGGAAACATGACTATCGCAGAAATTATTCAATGCTTAACGAGTAGAGTTGCCATGATCCCGGTAGCTAGCCCCAGCGCCTCCAGAATTGCCATGCACGCACTTCTCTCATTCCATTTTCACGCTTAGCTACTTGGTCGCGGCCTTGTATCCTCCAGAAGAAGACAGGTATGCCAGTAAGGACAAATGCGACAACAATAAGTGTCTTTAGTGGCTGGGCAAAAACAGCTCTGCTGAGAAGGAACAAGCTGACACAGCAGAATATTATGGGCGTGGTTATCCAAGTCTTGTATGGTCTTTCGAGGTGGGGCTCTTTTACTCGAAGAATAATTAATCCCAGAACGGTGAGAAAATAGAAGGAATACCCTGCTACTCCATAAAACGTAAGGAGTTCGCTAAATTCACCAACTGCCATGTAGGCTGTGGTTAATAGGGTGTTCAAGATGAGCGCATTCACTGGCGTGAAGAACAGACCAGTTTCTTCATCCCCGACCAGGTTGCGGAATCGCTTGGAAACCCAACCGTTCCTTCTCGTAGAGACTCTGGGTTCTGCGGAACCAATTCCAATGCGGCCGGCGAACGAAGGAATGAACCCTTCCTTTGCAGCGGCATATACTAATCGACTGCTAGTAAATGTTGTCGAGTTGAGCGATCCGAAGCATGAAGCACTAACAATGAGCGCGAATATAAGTGCGCCTGCGGGACCGAATACTTTGCTACCAAATGCAACCGCGACGGTGTTGGTGCTGTTGAGAATCTCCTTGGGCAAGACAAGGAAATATGAAAAGTTGGCAAGCAGATAGCCAACGATGACCAGGGGCATGGCTGTGTGAATGACGCGTGGAAGATCTCGCGATGGGTTACGAAACTCGCCAACAACGTAATTTGTCTGGGCCTTTGTTAGCATTACTCGGTATATCAGGCATATGAGAGCTTACGTTGTCCCAGCCATCGTATGCCCAAAGCCCGGCATACAAGGCAACAGCCCAATGACTACCGTCGGTAGTCGTACCCTCAAACCATTGATGATTCTTCCACTCCATATTCGCCTGGCCCGAGAAAGAGAATCCGGTCAGGGCCACCACAATTCCTACCACTGTCACGCCAACCAGAGCAATGAATTTGAGGAACATGAGCGCATCGTTGATTCGCGTTCCCAACCGGGTAGAGACGCAATTCAAGAATGTAATCAAAAACAGTCCGGCAAAACCAACTCCTTTGCTGATCCAGGGATTTATGTGTTCTGCCTCGGCTCCGATAAAAGCCCGCACAAGATATTCCCCCATGATGATGGCAATGATAGCGGCGCTTCCGGGCTTCAAGACAAGAACAGCGACCCACGTGAATAGGAAGCCGGCCAGCTCACCCATAATCTTCGACAAGTAGGCTTGCGAACCCCCATTCAAAGGTATCGCACCTCCCAACTCAGCGTAGCTAGCTGCCCCGGTCCATGCCAGCACACCTGCTATTGCCCACACAACCAACGAAGCGCCCGGTGAGCCAACGTTAACATTGACCTGGCTCGGGGAGGAGAAAATGCCGGATCCAATGATCAAACCAACAATCAAACCCAGCCCATTCAAATAAGTCAGTGTTTTGTGCTTCTCTAGTGAAGTACCACCTAGACCGCCATGGTGCTGTGCAGCTGATGTAGGGGCACCCAGCGGAGCATAACCGGGCGCAGTGGAGGAGGATAGGGGGAAGAGGTTCGCCGAATAGTCGAAATTCGAGGCAGTGGAAAATGCTCGACCGCGACCTCCACCTAGCGTAGGGCGGCCAGCGAGATTACCATCATCTAGAGGGTCGTCCTGCTCGAGAGAGAATTTGCGAGAGGATGATATCGATGGTCTAGAATCGGTTTCCGAGTATGTATCGGGGCCATGGCTCGACGAGGCTAAGGAGGCAAGTTCGAGAGAGTCCCGTTCGTTGGGATGGGGGTTCGATGTGTAATGGTTGGGCATTGCAGTTGCGCTTTGAATACTTTGTTTAGTAGACTCTATATCCTGTATGGCTCTATGCGAAGCATCGTCGGCGATGAACAAGTCAATCGATAAAGGTAGGATTACAAGGAATGGCTGCTTTGGTGTTCGGAAAGCGTGGAGATCACGAAGTTGTACTGTTGGAGGCGATTAGGTAGAAGCGAAGGAGATGGATCATATGCGCCCGTGTCTGTATGACGGCATTCGCCTGGATGGATAACGAATCGATACGCAGGCCGCAGTACCTGAAAACCCGAGCAATGCTACGACTAGACGAGATAACGCCGACTGAGATGAAAATATCAAGGGCGTCGGAAATGCGGTATGTTGTGAAGTGAAGGACGAGAAAAACACACAATCCGAGAAGTCTTGCAATTACTGTACTATCTATGTACTTGATGGCTGAGATACAAAGCCGACCAGAGGTTGAATGAAGCAAGTTCTCCTTCCCTGTCGTCTAACCAGGCTTGTGGCTAGCAGCGGGCTGGCTTGCACTGTAAGTAAAGTAGCAGATACTCGGGGCCGCGAAGGAGAGGATCTTGTAGCTTATGTACTGCCTACTTCTAGCGGGTACCGAGCTGCCTCTGTACGAGGTGGGCTAACGAAGTGGGCTAACGAGGAGCTAGAGCGGGCCAACTCCACCTACCGGTTAAGGCATTTCCTGCCACCGCCGCTAATCAGCATCTGTTCAATGCGCTTCATCTTCCCCTTTCCCCCTTTTCCGCCATCCGCGGTTCTGTGTGTAGGTCTACGCGATTCGACACTGCGTCGATAGCAAAACCTGCCCTGGAATTTAATTTTCGTATTGCAATGTTGAGAGTGTTGTTTATACCGGCTCCACTTGATCTGCGACGACAAGGGGCGGTGGTGTACTGAGTAGGTATGGACCAATGCTGTGACACTCGGTGTATGTAGGCAAACCAACAGTGAGCAGTCGTGATAAACACTCCCGCCGGCTTGGATGCGTCGTTCTCTTTCTTTTAAGCTCTGCCTTGTAAGGCTGCCGCCAACACATTGACTGACCAAAGATGATGTAGACGCTCTTGTTCGCAATGCGTGCTCTTCGATACTACGGTCCCAGAGACCTTCGCTTGGAGAATGATCTGCCTGAGCCCGAGTGTGGCTCGACGCAGGTCAAGATCCGGCCTGCGTTTGTTGGTATCTGTGGTACTGATCTCCATGAGTACCAATCTCAGACTTTCATACCTAAACGCGGTGCTCCTCACCCACTGTCCAGAGAGTCCTCACCCGTCACTCTCGGCCATGAGATATCCGGAACCATAGTCGAAATTGGCTCGGATGTGAGCGGCCCTGACGAATTGAAGGTCGGGGATCGAGTTGCAGTATTCCCATTGTTATATTGTCGAACCGTGAGCCAATGCGTGTCCTGGCAACTTCTCGCCGTTTTATGGCATTCATAAGCCCCTATGAATCAAAGATTACTGAATTTATAGGTTGCAGTGCGAACCATGCAAGAATGGATTTCTCAACTGCTGCGTCGATAAAGGCTTCCTCGGATTATCGGGTAGCGGCGGTGGACTCAGCGATTACGGTAGGTTCTTCCAGAGGTTCTGTTCAGGCACAAAGTCCCGTCCAAGCCGGATCGACGCCTAAACAACTTTCGATGATGCTAAGTCGAAGCTATTGCAGTCTGCGTGCAACCCGAGGCAGTGTTTAAGCTCCCAGACAATATCTCGCTAGAGCTCGGCGGTCAGTTTGTCCGACGCATCCACTCAAGAGATGCTGACCCCTTCGCAGCCCTCGTTGAACCATTGGCAGTTGCTTGGCACGCTGTTAGCCAGTCTGCCGTCTCGGCCGGTCAAACCTCCTTGGTATTTGGCGCCGGTCCCATTGGACTCTCTATAATCCAGTGTCTCAGAGCTATGGGCGCTGGGGATATCATTGCAGTCGAGATTGTGCCCAGACGCCAGCAACTCGCAAAGCAACTCGGCGCAACGCATGTTCTTGATTCGGCTCAATCCAATGTGATTGATGCCGTCCGAGACTTAACTGGTGGCAACGGCCTTCCTGTAGCCTTTGATTGTGCGGGTGTGCCGCAGAGCCTAGAAGCAACAACTCGGTCCGTCTGTGCTCGTGGGGTCATCGTCAATGTCGCAATTGTCAGTCGCTATCCAAGCTCAGTTACACTATTTTTTTGATCCTAGATTGCCTCAGAATTTCGTGCTAAAGCTACTTCGTAGTGGGAAAAGCCTGTTGCTTTTGATCTTAACGATCTTGTCTTTTACGAGAGGAGATATATTGGATGTAGGTAACCTCTTCTCTTAACAAGTGACTGCCCTCGTCTTGCATCTTTTTGAGCTCACATAACCTTTGGGGCCCAGGTCTGACGTACCTCTCGGCCGATTTTGGCCATGTTATCGATGCCCTTAGAACAGGGCGCTTGAAGCCAGAAAGCATGATTACAAGCAAAGTCCCCCTTGAACGCGTGATTGAAGACGGGTTTGAGGCGCTCATGAATCGGGAAAACGACCACATCAAACTCATGGTGGACTTGTCGGCTACCGTTTGAAACCGGATGCTCTAGGCTACGACAATTGCGCCGGCTTGGATTAGATCTTAGAGCGATGCCACGAGGAAGAATGAACAGGATAGGATCTAGCGAAAGAGCAGTCATCGCGTTGGAGTTGCATGCCTAACTAATGCTTGTTTAAACCCGTCCCAACTTATATTGATTCTAGATTCATTCACAAGGTGATTTCCATCGTGCTTACGCCTATTCACCTCCATTCAAGAGGGAATGGCTTATATATACAGACCTGAAGAGTCTGCATGGCATAGCCCTGGTATATTTCTCCCCAACGCTGAAGTGATTATATCCTTAACGTCTCGCAATCGAAGCAGCGCTTCTTGTAAGTGGGATTAATTGTGTCATGTTCAGCGTCCCACCCGCGTTGCTGGAATTCTTGGCAGGGCAGCAGTAACAAGCTTAGCCCACGGAGAAACCTTGCTAGTGCGGGTCGACGTAGCGGTCCCAGACTTGCGGGAGGACTTCTCCAAAATATCATTCTACTCAAGCCCGCATCGGAGCTGGTACGGAGCTTTACAAAGATGAGTGCGCAATTCAAGGGAAGATCCTGACCATGCAAAGCTTCCAATGTATCGCACCACAAGAAAGCTCGTCGGTCCCGGCCGCCTGCAGCTTTCCCCGCCAACCTTGATTGCGCGACAGTCTCCCAGTGCCTTCTATACTCGATGCTACGCGACCGCACAGCTCGACCTCCCAGCCTTAGACAAAATATGGCGTCAAAGATGGAACGATGCTCGACAGCTCGAGCGGCGCAGGCTCGCGGCGGAATCGCCGACCTCGCACTCCGACCATGAATCTGATGCCCAAACCCCCGCCGACCATATGTATATCCTCTCTATGTTCCCGTATCCTTCGGGGAAGCTTCACTTGGGTCATCTCCGCGTCTATACTATCGCGGATGTTGTCGCACGGTACCACAAGCTGAGAGGGCGCAATGTTCTCCTGCCAATGGGCTGGGACGCCTTCGGTTTACCAGCTGAGAACGCAGCTATCGAGCGAGGCATCGAGCCGGCCGACTGGACCCGCGAAAACATGGCACGTATGAAAGAGCAGATGGAATTGATGAATGGGAGTTTCGACTGGTCAAGGGTGCGTCCTCTCATCTGATGAACATGTATTTTTGTGGTCAACTGACGCGCTGTTTGCAGGAGTTCGCCACGTGTGATCCCGATTTCTACAAGCACACCCAAAAGCTTTTCCTTCTGCTACGCCAATTCGGCCTGGTTACCCGGCAACGTGCTGTGGTCAACTGGGATCCTATTGACAAGACGGTGTTAGCGAATGAGCAGGTAGACTCGGAAGGACGATCTTGGAGATCGGGTGCCAAAGTGGAACAGCGCCCACTCGAGCAGTGGTTTCTTCGTATCACTGATTTCAAAGAAGCTCTTCTGCGCGACCTCGACGAACTTGCAAAGGGTGAATGCTGGCCCGAGCGAGTGCTTACCATGCAGAGAAATTGGCTCGGGCGAACGACAGGCGCAAGATATCGCTTTCCGCTCACGGTTCACGGCCAGCCTCGGCTCACCGACTTGGAGGATCTTGAGATATACACCACCCGGCCTGAGACCATTTTCGGAGCCCAGTTCCTTGCAGTCTCTCCCAATTCTAAACTAGCGAAGGATCTCGCGAAATTAGACCCGAAAATACACGAATATCTCGAGCGATTGCCATACTTGGCAGAGCGCGATATGCAAGGGTACCAGGTACCATACATCCAGGCGCATAATCCTGTTAGCCGTATAGGGTCCGATTTTGCAACCCAGGCAGAGACTCTTCCCCTGTTCATCGCCCCCTATGTGCGCGGGGACTATGAGACTGGAGCTGTTATGGGGGTTCCCGCACATGATGCTAGGGATTTCGCCTTCTGGCAGCAGAACTCATCCTCGGGGGAAATCAAGTTTGCAGTTTCTCCAGACTCGATGGGGTCTCATGCAGCAACGGATGGACCGTACTTGGAGTCGGGATTCATGACAGCTCTCGCGGGAAAGTACCGTGGAAGGCCGTCCGATGAGGTTGTAGAGTCTGTCGTCGAGCAAATACGAAGCGAAACAAACCTCGCGGAATTGCGGACGAAGTGGAAGCTTAGAGACTGGCTCATCAGCAGGCAAAGATACTGGGGCACTCCTATACCGATCATACACTGCGAAAGCTGCGGTCCACAACCAGTCCCTGACGATCAACTTCCCGTCGAGCTCCCAAAGGTTGATCACCACTGGATTGGTGGTCGAGCGGGAAACCCTCTTGAACTCGCGACGGACTGGGTCAACACGTCTTGCCCGAAGTGTCATGGCCCTGCCAAGAGAGATACCGATACAATGGATACATTCGTTGATTCTAGTTGGTATTATATGAGATTCACCGACCCCCGCAACAAAGACGCCCCTATTTCCGAAGTCGCTGCTCGGACTCGCTTGCCTGTAGATATATATATCGGCGGCGTCGAACATGCTATCCTCCATCTCTTATATGCAAGGTTTTTCTACAAAGCTGTCATGGGACATTTGTACCCTAAAAGTGCGAAGACGAACCAGAGTGTGGTTGAATCCGCACAGGAATCTTCTCATGAGCCATTCAAACGGCTCATCACGCAAGGTATGGTACATGGGAAGACATATCTGGACCCCGATAGCGGGCGTTTCCTAAAGCCAGACGAGGTCGACCTTGCCAACCCAGCCGAGCCAAAGCTTGTAGGTTCGGGAAAGCGTCCAATCATTACATATGAAAAAATGTCAAAATCGAAGCACAATGGAGTCGACCCGACAACCTTCATCTCGAAACACGGGGCTGATGCGACCCGCGCTCATATCCTGTTTCAGGCGCCAGTAGCTGAAATTCTCAATTGGGACGACGACAAGATTGCCGGTGTTCTGAGATGGCTGCGTCGAGTCTATGATCATGTTCACACTCTCGCAGCTACTTTGCAAGATCATCCGGTCGATAGCTCGATACGGTTCGACGGTAAAGCGTACTTCGACAAAACAAAAGAGGATTCGAATAATGTGCCCAAGGAGCACAGCGCACACTGCGAAGATAACACGGCTGTTTGGCGCACAGTTCAGGAATCAATCGCCAACGTTACAGCCGCTTACGACAAAGTGTACGCGCTTAACACAGCAGTATCAACACTGATGAGTCTGACTAATTCAATAATTGAGAAACCTGGTGCGTCTCGACAAGTTAGATTCGTAGCGACGACAGAGTTAGTGCGCTTAATGGCGCCTATTACTCCTGCGTTCGCTGAAGAATGCTGGAGTGTGTTGCAGCCAAACGCCGGAATGCTCTTCAGCGAGGATGCTCCAGCTCACTGGCCGATCCCCGACGGATCGCTACCGTTGCTCACAACCACTCATATGAAATGTACCGTAGCTGTTAATGGCAAGAAGCGGTGCGTGGTAGATATACCACTGGCGCCGACAGACATTCAGGACAACAGAGAGCTCGAGACATGGATTACCGAGCAGATTTTGCAGACACCCCAGGCGCAAGAAAAGCTGAGCACCCCGGAAAATGATATTCGGAAAGCTACTAAAGTCTTCGTCATGAAGGGGGGGAAAGGCATTAATTATCTAGTGCCAAAAAGCGTGGAATAAACCACCATCTAGACGCTGTCAGATGTCGACTCAGCATGTTATTACTTAGTATATACGTATAGCTGTAAATACCCCGAGCTGTAAAACACTTGTATTATCAAATCTGTAGCCGTTTAATGCGACCGCTCCTCATCTGCTGTGCTTCTTTTCCCTCTTCGTTGTTTACTGCACAGGCCACAGCTCGAACTAGCTAATCTTAGAGCTGCCGTTTCGCTCTGATTGTACCAGTCTCTTGCTGCTAAAGATATATACAAAAAAAAGCAGACGACTCACGGGACAGCTTATTGTTCGTAGAGTTTTCTCTAGATGATACCCTTTATGACTTCCTAAAATATTCCTCTTTTTTTGGTCTTGTCTTTAGAAAAACTCCGCCGCCGATGCTTTATTGTGGAGCTATGTACTGTAGCTTTCCTTTACCAGCGAACTTCGATCCTAGTAGACAATTTGACGAATAACCTGAATACCAAGATCCAGAAATGGCGCGTCTGGCGCTGGCGTTATTCCGACGCGCCGGTAGAATCTCTCCACACCTTGCGACGCTGCTCCCGGTTTGCAGGACCATCGAGTCGGCACAACTAGAGCTGCGATGGATTCGCCAACACGTGGTTACTACATCACTCCAGACCGCCGCCCCGTATGAGATACAACGTGGAAATTATGCGCACTCGAATCGCCGTCAGAGAGCTAGCAGCAGACAAATACGGAAGCTGGGTGGTGCAGACAAGCTGGAGGATGCCATTGCCGGCCTCGTGGCGCGTCGAGGCGACGGCGAGCCGCTACAGTACGTCCTCGGTTCCCAGCCCTTCGCGGATCTAGAAATCCTCTGCGAAAAGGGTGTGTTGATTCCACGGCCCGAGACGGAAGCGTGGGTATCTAGGCTCGCGGATATCCTCTTCTCTCCGTCGTTTGACAGCCTCTCATCCCGAGGAGACAGGGATCGAAGAGAGCCAGCCAAAGATCTGCGGATCCTGGATTTATGCTCTGGGACTGGATGTATAAGTCTATCGCTCTATGCGCGCGGCGTGGAAAACTTGAGTCGGAGACAGCGCATGGCGGGGAGGGACCAGGAGACGGCGGCACACCCGTTGCGAATCTTTGGCTTCGACATTGAACCGCGGGCTGTGCGCCTTGCGAGGAAGAATCTGGCGCATAATTTTCGGGCGGGGAGACCCCCTAATGGCTCGAGTCATAACTTTCTTACGAAGGATATGGTTAAGAGGGGTGTCACCTTTCGGCAAGCGGATATTTTTACCGACGAGTGGATGGCATATCTGGAGGACGAAATGCGGGATCGAGATGAGGAAGGAGATACACGAGGTCGGGCGCCGAGAGTGGACCTCCTCGTCTCTAACCCGCCGTATATTTCGCAGCGGGGATTCGAAGTTGATACGGCTCGCAGTGGTGAGTACTACTTAGAGGACTCCTCCATCCTGAAACATTGTCATCTTTCCCTAAAGCGGAACAAAAAGGACACTTCTGAAATTCCACGAAACAGCTGACTTGTAGAGTCTCTAGTCCGCAACTACGAGCCGAAGATCGCTCTCGTGCCCCCTGCGGTATCATCAACCACGACCTATGCGCCAGAGGACCTATTCTACAAGCGCCTTCTTGATATCGCCGACGCGCTTCTTCCGCGCGTCGCCATATTCGAGGTCGGCGACATGAAGCAGGCCATCCGCGTCGTAGAAATGGCTCTCGCGCGCTCTAGAGCCCAACAACATCCTGGCATAGGCAGCGCCAGTCAGAAGAGACGAACAGCCGCCAGTTGGGATATCGCAGAGATATGGCGCGACTCCCCAGACTCTCATTCCCCTAATATCGAAGAAAATGTAGCCCTTGTGTGTGATAAGGAGGTCCCTGTGCGGGGCATTGGTCATGGAAGAGTGGTGTTTCTTAAGAGCGCCGACTAGGATGGATGGAACGAGTGCTCAGCTGAGAAGTTTGGCCGAGTCCATAAACACACGTACATGGTAAGAATTCTATATTGAAATCGAAGTTGTACATATAGGAACTTCAGGAGTTGTCCAGCGACAGTGTAGTATTATCAAAGACCAAATATGGGGCTTCAGGCATGAATCACAATGTTGGGGTGTTGAAAGTCATTTCATCAATATGATCGACGTTTTATTTATTACCTTATTAGTAGCCGCTTCATACTTTAAATATTTCAATACATTCTCAATTCGATTCATTCAGCAACGCCTTTGTATCTCCAACCCATTCTCCTCGATGAGGCAAGACCTGGATATCCTTTCGCTCTAGACCAATGACCGGTACTCAATCCATGCATGAATATAAGCACTACTTATACAAAATGTTAACTTGTCTTTGCTTTCTTCCTAACCAAACCGAACCCTAGCACATTTACCTTGGGTTCCGCGTTCGTTTCGGTGACGCTTTGAACAGCAGTCGACCTCTGTTCGTTATCCAGTTTTAACCTTTTTTGCACCATACCTTCACCCAAAATTCGTACTTGGGTAGCTTGGTTGTCCACTGGAAGATTGTCTTCACTTTTCCGCTTTTTCTGAATTACCCCTGTCAAGTTGTTTATCGTTTTGGCTAGAGGTTTAGATGTTGATTCGGTTATCGTCTTTTCACCCCTTACAGATAATGCCCAGTCTTCGCCCATGTTCACTTCGCCGGTCCACCTCGATGTACTAGCAATTGCTTGTTCGAGGCCTTTGAATTCGAGATGGAGGAGAAGTTCTACAGCTCGCCTGTAGCCGTTCTCGTCTAGTACTACTTGCCCTCTTCCTGCTTCTGGCCAGTAATAATACGGTGTCTCGATCTGGTCCGGATACTTGGCACGGTGTGTCTTCACTCTAGGTTCTCGGGGGATGATGGGTCCCTTGAGTATTTTCTTCCCTTTACGTTTCCGCCGTCGCAACTTTGTACTTGGGGATGTCAATTTGGAGGGCAACAGCCTTGATGTTTCGAAAGACGCAATCTGGTCAACATGAAGCTTGTTGGGCGTCAAAACAGGGTCTACCTGACGTGGGTTGCTACTGAAGGACGCCGTAGGGGTAATTAAAGTGGTGGCGGCAGGGCCTGGGTTCGTATTCTGTTTTTGCGCACTCGTCGATGTGACAGGCGGGTCGAAAACTAGCCACACAAATCCCGTCATTCGGCCACTCGAGCACTCTTGTCGAAAAGCCATCATCTCCCAAAACTGATCGAGTGTCTTCGGGGTTTTCCACCCGCTGAGCAGTTTAGACTTCTCCGACGTAGACTCCTCTAATTCCTCTACGAAGCGTGCCTTTGGGTCATCTGGATAAGTGGGAATGAGGCACCTGAGAGGGACGTTCCCGTAGCCGGCAGGATCTTTTGTATATGGAGATATCAGCTCGAGAGGATGACATAGCGACCAGTTACGGGCTGCATTCTCGGTTCTAGGGACAAAAGCGCGGGTCTCGTAGTCATCGAGGCCAGGTATAACCAAGTATCCGTGGATGTGATCACCATTGTTGCTTGTATCACTCTGACCGTGATCTTCAAGAAGGGGATTCAAAACCCGGCACCACCATTTGATGAGGCCTCTATCATCCAGAACATGTTTTCTCCCGTTTTTCACGCTTCCGGGGAAGAGATATTGAGACTGGGCACGGGCGAAGAGATTGATGATCAGCTGCTTCGATGGTCGGCGCCGATGTTGGACGAGAAATTTTAAAAAAGCTGCCGTGACGGCTCGAATGGGAGAGTAGCCCTGTGGTGTTGACTGGAGGTATAGGTAGCCCGTCGAGTCTGCCTTGGCAACGAATATGGCGGTTGAGAAGGCAGTGGTATAAATGTAGATCTCGAGACCAAGCACCAGAATCTCGCTCTTGGATGTTGGATTCGATGCTGGGTTGGTAATGGACACAGCGAGGAAGTGTTTTTCGCAGTACGTCTTGAGAGGTTTGCTCGGGCGCTGCTCCGTCGTCGTCGAGGTCAAGGCGGGAGGGTAACAAAGCGCTTCTGTGGATGTAGGTGTCGTGGACAGATGCCATGCCATGTAGTGCGAATCCTTGGGCAGGGCTTGCGCCAACGCTTTGACAAGTGGATTGTCTCGATTCTGCTGGCTCGACTGTGTTGTTGTACTGGGCATGTTTCTAGACTGAAGCACTGTTGAACACCGTAGCTATGGCTCCTGAATTGGATTGAATTGAATTGAATTGACTTGGATCGCATCCCAAGATATTCCAAGATGGCATATTTTGTCAGAGGAGCGCAGATGCAGCTTCAATTTGAACCAAGGCTCAGGTACTTGCGCCTATACATGTACCAGGCCTCGAGCTGTAGGTATTGGCTGTAGAGCTCACTGCACACTGCCCGCACAGGGGAAGCATGCAGCAGCCGTGCCAGGGACTTGGACAGGCGAATTACAGGTATAGAGTTCCAAAAAGCCGCGGTAGAAATTTGGGCATAACAATCTGCGAGTATAGATGGACGGTAGTGAAATGGAAGAGGAGTATGGAGGAGGTCCCAGGAACGCACTGCAACCAACCGCCGACGCGTCGGCGATTTCGAGAGCGTGTCAAGTCAATGAGGGGAACTGGCTCGCTAGGTACCTCCTGAAGAGGATCCGGGGACAGGGTGCCTCTAACACTAGAACGCTAGGTCTGTTCAGGTTAAGTGCCAGGAAAGCAGCGTAGGCTGGGTACTTCCCTCTAGGTACTCAGTATAGTACCTACTATAACCACCACTTTAAAGCCATCGCAAAAACGATTAATAAATAGATTACTAAAGTATTAAAATAGCTATTAATTATATTTAATGCTAAAGGTCAAGATATTAGCTTTTAAATGGCTTAAGTGGTAGTTATAGTGGTTATTCTAGTGATATGGAGAGTTTTGCAGTTCACGTTATTTTTCAGACTGCCTCAGTTGCCTCTGAGTAGCTCGGAAGATGCCCCTCAGAGTTGCATAGTTGTACTAAGGCAAGTACCCTAGGTAGGTACCTAGGTAATACCTACTTAGGTAGTTACCACTATCGAGAATGGAATCCTCATTGGCTGCAATCTACTTCTCGACCCACCCTGCAAAAAAGTTACTAGAGAGCGTACTAGAGAGCGTAACCGAGAGAATCACCAACGACGTCAACTCTGTCACCGCCGGCAGCAACTCCATGCGATAGAGGCCGCCATCGCCCGTCCCAATGGCCCTCAAGTCTTCCCGATCAGCCCTCGGCATGTCACGGCAAGCGCTCGGACACTATCGCCGCCAGAATGCCTGCTCCGTGAGCCGCCGCGTGGCTGCCCCATGCCCACGAACTTTCACGACATCAACATCCCGATCCTCGCAGGCCGCTGCCGCTGCCGAGGAAGCACCACGATGGAGCTACACGCCCGAGCGCATGAAGGCGCCCTTCTCTCCCCATATAACAAAAGACCCTGCCCGCTCGCGGTGGACCGTCAACGAGGACCCCAAGAAGCTCGACGACGCCCTAAACACTTTCCTCGGCCGTGACGGCGAGAGGATGCTGCCTGAGGAATTAAAATGGCTGGCAGTGACACACAAGAGCTATGACCAGGGCAGGAGAGGGTTTAATGACCGCCTGGCTTTCCTCGGTACGCCAAAGCGCTTGACCACGACAAGACGACTTGACTAATAGAACCCCTCAGGTCGACAGATATGCATCATGGAAGCCATGGAATCCATTGTCACCTCCCCACCCAAAAGGGACGGTATCGTTGCCGACCCCCATGCCGAACAGCGGCAGCCTTTCGAGGATCCGGCCCTCCGCAGTCTTGACAACCTTTCTGCAAATCAGCCAAGCGATATATTCACACCCGAAAAGTTGACAAAGCTTGCCATTGACACAGGCCTGTCTGAGGTGGTGAGGTGGAAGCCCCGGATGGTAAGATCACTAATAATATGCTCTATGAGCAGCGATGCTAATTGGTTTCACCTAGCCCGAGAACATAGTAGGCTCAGGCCTTAACATAATCATGTCAGGCGCTATATATTCACTCGTCGGCGCGATTGCATTGCAGAACGGGGGCAAAACTGCCAGGAGAATTGTGCGAGAAAGAATAATGAAGAGACTTCGAATATAGAATATAAGAAAATAGTCAACTGTGTGTAGGATCGCCCCTTGTACGATTATGTAAAACAACTGTACATTGTACCACGGTATATGCCATACAATAGAAACGTATGAATCAATAGACACAAGTAGCTAAATAAGTATTTTCAAGATTCGTAGTGAGATAAGTTGTAGTAGCTCGCATCTGCTATGTAACGGCCAAGCTGCTACCAAAATCCCGACTTCTCTGCTATACAGATGCACAAGGCGGCTTCACTCCCACTGATAAGCGGCCTAACCCAGTCTTTCTGTTGTCGTTTCTCCTTCTCCCTGCTTTTCTTTTTCCATCTCCGAACCAAGTACCAAAGTGTCACTTGATTCTCTATCACACGATGGGCGCCTGTGATACAGTATCAATACATATTAGCACTGTTTCCTCGAACCGTGCACTATCAAGAATCTAATTTCTTGTTGTCTTGAACTTTAAGTCTTCATCGGTTCCTCCTAGGTAGGTAGTCGACCCGTACTGTACTGATGACGACTCCCGTGGTCACCTTGCTGTCTCAGGAACTTCCTATTCATCCATAGCCATCCTGTACATCCTCGCCGAGAAAGAAGCATATATATCACTGGGCCCAAAATGAACTGCAACATCGTCAGCCCGGTTCCTTTTGCGCCGCGTCGGCCACCTGTTCACCGATTTCACATACACTACCTCCTCATTGTGCCTATCCTTCTCTCTGTCTTAGCAGCCCTCACCTTGACATTACACGGTGATGTGAACGCGCCGTTGCTCTATTCTCAGTGCCACGCGCGGTCACGACTGCCCGCAATATCGCGAGTACCTATTCTTGGGGCGCCAGCATGTTTTCTCGTCTCCATTTGGATGTTTGCTACCGCCTCGACGGAGGGGCTCTTCCGACTCAGCTCCTATTTCGCCTTTCTAGCGGCTCTGCTTACTGTCAGTCGTGTTGAGGCCGCCCGTGAGTACAGCAAGCGAAAATGGAACGTGCGCTACCCGACGTTCAGTTGGTTGGTGTTCAATCTTGTCGGCGGCACATTTGTCTGGGATCTCTGGATTGTCCCAGTTTTGATAGAGGATGCTAAAGACATGAGGATAGAGAATGCAAAGCGAGTTGCTCTAGAAACCGGGCAAGAGAACCGAGATGAACAGGAACTTGTCAACCGAACCAACTCCATGCTCAGTCTTAACAGCGAGGCAGAGGTTTACGCTATACCTACAGCCGTTGTTATTGGGTTCCTGGTTCCCAGTGTGCTGATGCTCGCACTCCAAGGTGTCGTGTCTGTCATCGCATGGCTTTTCTTTCCGTTGTGGGTGGCTGTTGTGCATTGGGTTGCCAAATTCGCCGCCGCCAAACTGCTAAAGAATACCGAACCACATCGTCTCAGCACTCTCGACTCTTCTGTATTCGGCGTATACCTTGTACCGGTTGCAATTTCGGTCGCTGCGCATGCCACTTTCCTGATGAGCCTATTTTCTAAGGACGATAGCCGACAGATGACACAGATGGCCCTCGGGTTCATCATGATCAATTTCTTCTACCTCACTGCTACGGTCCTTTATTGGATATTTGTCGAGTGTGGTGCTTCGGTTTTATTTGGAGCGATAGCGCTTTCTCTTACTATCGGGCCTGGTGCCGCTTTATGTATCGCTTGGATCTTCCGGGACTACGATGTCTCGTGCAGGGCTGTCCGAGGCGAACCAGATGATTCTGACGACGAAATAGACGGGGATGATAGCACTGTCCATGAGGATACGCCACTGCTTGGTTGATACGGCAAAACACGACGAATAATCAAGATACATCGTATCCGCTAGGATACTCCAGAATCAGTCCTGTTGGACATAATACTATGACCATTCGCTATATAATGTGTCCTACATGGTTCATGCGTGGTGATATACGAACCCGATTTATGCCTCGGACTAATCCTAACCTTTTGTTGCGGAAGAGTACAATGTGAGTGGCTATGAATGCTTAGACCGAACTTCCCATTGTCTCTATGGCAACCCATTGCAGATTTCCTATTGTCTTCCATTGTGTTTGGGAGCCAGGACCAATGGCTAGTACCGCAGTACTTGAATTAGGTACACTGTATTCAACCCTGCGTGCTTAACACAATGGAAAGCACCTCGGGCGCTTCTGTCCCATTGCCTGATCAGCTGGACATGTTTGTTATATATCCCCATATCATGTTCTACACCTCTGTGCAATAGTTCTCTTGCATGCCTCAACAACTAATACGGTGTGGGACGATATCTCAACGTAATTACTACTTTATCGTCATTGCAACTACTATTTCACTACTCCAACTTTGTCAATATCGTCCGTGGATCATCCCTAGTCGGCGCATTGGAATTCATTTTTGAAGCCGAGCATACTGATAGGACTTCATTCTGCGTTTAACAACGATTGTTTGACGCCGTCACCGTCGGTCTAATATCGTCCCGCGGCGTTCACCATTACCTGCAACATGAATGGGAATATTAAACAATTCAAGAGATCACCTACGCCTATGGTGATTAGGCCGCTCCTCGCAGAAAGGTGCTGCCTTCGGAGTGTCGTCCCAAATGTCGGCAGTAAGCATGCACACGACACCCAGTCTCCTCGAACGAGATCCTAATGCCTTAATTAGTGAAGTACCCCTCCGAAAAAAGACTGATGCACGACGTACGCCGCGAGAATCGTGTTTTGGATGCCCTTGAATCAGTTGGCTGCGAGATGGTACGCCGTTCCGTCACCCACACCTTCGCCGACATGTTCCGCGTCGCCGGCCCCATTGTCAGCACTAAGCGCGCGAAGGGCCATGACCTCTGGGATATCCTCCCCTTCGTGCAATGTGAGGTTAACTGGGCAAGGAAACTACCAGAAGCCATCTTCTTCGAGCTCTTCACTTGCTTGATCGAGGCAAGGCACGAATGGCTGAAGAACCTGGATTCCCCTCCCCGATTCCGCGACAACGATCGGTTCGTATATCAAATAGACGCGTTCCGTCGCAAAGTCGGTGATTGCCCCAAGGAGGCTAGCCACCGTCGCGGAGAGCGTTCTTCTTGGATTCTTGTTGACGCAGTCTTCTTCAACGAGTTGGCTGGAGGCCTTGATGTCGATGAGGACGAAGAGGAAGACAATGGTACGAAAGACGTCATTAATACCGGAAAGCCTCCGGACAGAGGATGTGACCCGCATAAGGGTGAAGCTTCTACAAAAACCCCGATGTCTATGAAGCGAAAGCAGCCAACACAAGATGAGCCGAGGAAAAAGTTGAAGAGATAGCAGCAAGTGACTTTCTCTTCGGCTAGGACCCCTTTCCAGTTCGCGCCTCTATCGTTGCATACGGTCATACCAACGAGGCTATGAAAGAAAGGAATACATGAGAGCATGCATCATCAAAGGAGGGCAGAAATGGAAAACAGACCCTTGCGAGCGAGAGAATCAAGAAAGGCAGGACTACAAAGTAGTTGCGTTATAGTATTTGCGGAGGACAGGATCTATTGGTTGATGATAGCCCCAGGCTTTAGATGCTGGGGGTTGTACAGATGATAGTAGCCTCGGTAGCCTACCGAGTGTATGACCTTACATGAAATTATTAATGATGTACTTAGATTTCTGCTGCAACAGAGGGGCTTCTCCTTGTAGGTCTAGCACTAGCACAGCCCTAACTCATGATCAACTATACTATGGGCGTGGTAACGACTTGGAATCAACATGCCCCTCTTGGCATAAATAAGCAATGTGTCTATAAGAAATACAGTTCGTTTACGCCCTGCAACGCATCTTTGAGTCTACCTACTTACTTAGGTTTGGATATAGACTCCATTTGGAGCGCCATGCGGATAGAACCTACCTGTAAGTATCGTAGATGCTGTGCACTTGGAACGTAGGTAGGTAATAATAGGGCTTCCAATTGTATTGATGCTGTAGAGGCCACCACACTCTCTGCGCACACGCAGGCCGTAACCACCAGTCTCACATGCATATAAAAAATGTAGTCACCAAAAGTGAGGATCCGAAATAATATACAAAAGTTTTGGCATAGGAGGAATTGAACCTCCGAAGATGGACTCGCGGGGAATCGAACCCCGGACCACTCCCAAGTCTCTGGAAGAGTATCCTAATGCTAAGGGAGTATTATACCACTAAACCACAAGCCCGTTGGTTGTTGGACAGAACCGTTGAGTTAGCGGCTCGCCGAAAATTTACAAGTACCTAGATCGTAGAAAGTTAAGTTATCCAGAGAAGAAAACTGTTGTGAAGTTGAATTCCGGAGGTAATTATAACGACACGAAAAGTACCTCTCTCGCAGTGAAAATAAGTCATACTAGGGCCAGGTTTGTCTTTAAAATAAAATGCTTCACGTTGTGAAGCGTGCTCCAGTTTCTATACCGCAAGCGACCAAAAGCGACGACTACTGTCGTTGGTGAGCCTTCAAGTCTCATCGTTCTATCAAGCTGCTTTTGCCGTGAACTAATGTCATCGCTGCACTAATATTTGAACAATCTGACCTCTTCCCCATCTACACGTTCTCTTAGTATTTTCCTGTTTCGCCACGCATAATAAATCCTCAGTACGACGGCGCACACCCCTACGGCGAATAGTAGAGCGGCATTGGTCCAGTGACCAGTTGGGTAGCCCCTCTTAGCTTCATTCGATTTGTATATGAACACGCCCACGATCTGCCCAGGCGCACCACCCAGTCTGATAAGACCACCATAGCGGGAGAGATAGGCGTCTGGGGGCAGAGCAGCCGAGATAAGGAAGCCGACGGCTCCAATTGTAGCCATTGCTGCAGAGTGCAAACCGCGCTCGTTGAAGCGGTCGGCCGACCAGGACGTGAAAAGTTGGACAACTGGATACCGTTTAGCAACTTGCGAAGCGACATAAAGGTATGGTAGGGATGTATGGCGGGCGCTACTCACCATAAGCAACAGCATACGGTGGGACTGTCATCAGCTGAGCCCGCAAATCACCATATCCCAGCCCAGCCATTATAGAGGGTGTAAATAGAGACAGAGAGCTGAAAGGGACAGAGATGCCAAAGTAAATGACATAATGCCCCCAGACCCGCCAATCCATAAGCGTCTGCTTCGCATCGCTCCAGGACATCGCTTTATGCGTGCCTTTGCTTCCTTCCAGACGCAAGCAGTGCACCGTGAGGTCTCGCTCTTGGATTGTCAACCACTTCGCATCTTCGGGGAAGTCTGGGAGAAATAAGAAGACGAGGAACGCTGAGAGCACCGAGGGGATACCCTCGATGATGAACAGCCAGGGCCAGGCCGAAAGCCCCCCCGCCTGGTTGATGTGGCCTATCCCGAAGGCTATAGCACCGCCAAACGCACCGGCCAAAGTAGCAGATGCCAAGATGAACGCAACTCTTACGCTACGCTCGTTGGTCTTATACCAGAATGTGAGATAGTACACAAGGCCAGGAAACAGCCCACTACGTTCGAGTATCCGTTAGCATTTTCCCGCTTCATGGTAGGCGGGGAACCCACGCTTCGAACACGCCAAGCAGGAAGCGGACAACTGTAAGTGAGGCATAGTTATGAATGCCCCCAAGTCCGATAGTTAGGACACCCCAGGAAAACATGAGAAAAGCAATCCACCTCGATGGTCGGAGCTTTTTGAGAAGGATATTTGAAGGGACTTCAAACACGCCATGCGAGACTAGAAAGACGAATAGCGCAATGGTGAATTGCGAATTAGAGATATGCGCTTCGGTCATGAGATCATTGTGTGTTGAAGCGTTCAAGATCTTGGCATTCCCAATACTAGATCGATAGAGATAGCAAAGGAAATAGATGCCAGCCGACAGCGGAATAATGCGCAGGTCTTGCTTCCACCTTGACGCTCGTTCGGCACCTGTGATAGCATCGTCGCTGGCCACCACGTTTTCCTCTAAACTCCATGCTAGGTGTCAGTTGGTCACCCTCTTACAGATTTGCAAAAGCGGTAACTGATACGGTGGAATCAAGATTGCGTACATACCGTCGCTTGCTACTCCGGATCCCCAATATACCTTTCGTCGGCCATTTTCCCCCTTTCCAGAGCTCTCATACCGACCGACTAGTCAGACTCAGCTGTCGGCTAGACTGCGGCTCAAGATGCTTTTTGTTATACAAAGTTGAGCTCGTAGAAAAAGGGAGAATGTAGCATCTCAACTAGTTGGTTCATCTACTTAAGCATTTTGTCGGAATACCGGTATTCCAGGAAAGGATACCGAAGGCGGGGAAGTCCCTTGTTTGGTGGAACTTAGTTCCAGATAGTTGGGCCTTGAAGCTTTCACGGCCCACACATTCCAGTTTGGAGTAGCTTTTCCTGGTGCCTTACTACGTACCCCCCCCCCCCCCCCCCCCGTTAAACAGACCTTGTTGTGTATTCTGCAATACGCAACTATACCCTGGTCTAGTTGAATACATAGCCAATTTGCCTTCGGTTAAAGGAATATGCAAACGCGTTTACAATATTCACCTTATATACGCCCTTGTTGTTGAATAAGACTACTTAGACTACTTAGACCTTACTAGAGTAACGCGTTTAACTTTTATATATAAAAAGACCTTCGATTGTGAAAGCAATATCCTTCGAAGCATTCGAAGGCAGGAGATTCTAAAATGAATACATCAGACCTAAAGACTCTAAGTACCTCCGCTTTATGACCTTACCAAATAGCGTATAGCGCAGTATGCAATACCTGGTAAGGAACGTTTTACTAGGCACAGAGGTTGTAGATCTTGTCACCCCCGGGTATTGAGATTGGTATCAAAACGCCGAAAAAGAAGACGGTGTAGATGGGTAATTACTCCTAGAATCAGAGCAATCGGAGCCCGGAAAAAACTCAACTCCGCATGCATATTCATTACCAAGAGAATACCGCTGAACACATGCCATTGCTAGCACAATCTCCAGGACGTCTTCCTACATAGCGAATTAGAAGTTTGAGATATCTACACAGTAAGATCAGACCGCGAGGGCCATGATACATTCCTAAGCTTCTCATCCTAGACTCTTAAATGGCACTCTGGAGAATCCTCTCAGACTGCCGCTTGTCTACCGGCTACAGAGATTGTTAGTTGAGGCCCTAATCGGAATCAGTTTATTATTCAACCTCGCCATGTACGTGGAGTCCTTAGCGCCAAGTTTACTTACTGTGTCTCCTGAATCTAGTAAGTCAGGAAGACAGGTACTTGCACCGAAGCGTAAACCGGGGTAATAATGTTAGTATCAAGGTATCAAACTACATACACAGGTAGGTTATATCTACCTAGATGATTGGTGATGTCCGTCAATGTTAGACTACTAACAGGGACACCTCCGGGACAAACCATATCTGGTGCTCGGGATTGCCAGCTCCATCAGTATCACAAGGGCTATATTAGGCTTAGAAAGATGACTTCAATTGAACAATAATCTTCAAAGTCTTAACTAGGTCCTTAAATCTAGTCCTTCAGAACATACAGACCTAACTAGCTAGCTTAGATCTATATATAGAGGTCCCAAAGGTAACTAACCACCATAGTAGTACCAATTAACTTAATTAAGCGAAGGCTAAATACCTTTATATTTAACACAAATAAAACATTCTAAGAATATAAAGGTGTATAAAGGTATATAGCCGAAGGTGTATACTAAAGCTAGTATACAAAATAGTATATAGGTATCACCTACGTGTAATACAATCCCCCTCCTTTTAAAGCTTATTCTATAAGCCTTAAAAAGGTTTATACTCTTTAGATAGGCATAGCTTAGTTAATAATAATTAATATTATTATTTGCTAATCTTTAGGCTTGCCAGATTCTGCTAATAGAAGTCTAAGATTGCAGCCTTAGCACTATTACTATAAAAATACTTATATAGTTCTTAAGTCTAATACTTTTTAACTAGCTAACTTTTTTATTTAACTAGATATTTAATATAATTTTTAGTTTTAAATATATTTATTACTTTGTCTATTTAATAATCTTTAGACTTAATTAAAGCTACTTTATATAGAACCTATTTTAAATTAGGAGCTTTTTATATTATAGTAGTATAAAAGGGCTTAATAAATAAAATATAAAAAGAATTATAAATATACTAAGACTTAGGTAGCGTTAAGTCTAATAGTAGTAAAGAAAATTACTTATTTAACTTTAAAAAAACTAAGCATTTTTTTATTAAGCTTTTTAAATAGGTCGCTTTAGTTTTAATATTTTTT
>NPFG01000507.1:0-25730 GCA_002288965.1 Xylaria sp. MSU_SB201401
ATAAAGATTAGCTTATTATATTAAATATAAAGAATATTAAAACTAAATATTTTATAAAAAAATTTAATAAAAAGATATTTAGTCTTTTTAAAATTAAAAAAGTAATTTCTTTTACTATTATTAAATTAATATTGCTAAAGTTTTAATATATTTATAACTTTTTTTATATCTTATTTATTAAGCTTTTTAATATTACTATAATATAAAAGACCTTTAATTTAATATAAGTTTCATATAAAGCTAAGCTAATTAAGTTAAAAGACTATTAAATAAAATAAATAATAAATGCTTTAAAGACTAAAGGTTATATTAAATACTTAGTTAAATAAAAAAGTTAGTTAGCTAAAAAGTATTAGACTTAAAAACTATATAACTATTTTTATAAAGATAGTATAAAGGTAGCTATTTTAAAGTTTTATTAATAATATTTTAGTAAACTTTAAAACGCTCAAGTTAATCTTTTAGAAATATTGTAACACTTTTTCTAGCTTATAAAATAAGCCTTTAAAAGGAGGGGGATTATATTATACGCGCTAAACATTAGTGCTTTTGGTATAGCCTGGTTAAAGGCATACTTTGGTGAATTACTTCTGCTGTATGACCTTGTATGGCCTTATATCTCAAAACTTATAAAAATAAAGCTATTTAGCCCTTATATATATTGTGTAACTAAGCGCAGAGATCGGGGGTTAGGACCCTCGAGGGCACTTGTATATATAGACCTAAGCTAGCCTGTAAGGCCAGAAGCGATCTAATCGGACCTTCAAGGACCTAGGCAAGCCATAGTAGATTATTATAATCTGAAGCCAATTCCAAGCCCTGAAGCCAGCCCTTGTTATAGCTACCATATACAATGTAGCGTCTCATAATTCTACAATAAGTTCAGGTCATTCAATGAGACATTACCATGGTACCCTGCTCGTTACTGGTCATTTTAACTGCATCGCAGGACTTGGCGGGACGCCGAGGAAGCACAGCATGGTCAGCACAACTTTCGCCCCCCTCTTTTGATTAAACTTCGGGCTTTTGGCTATCTCGATTCTCATCTGGATGCCTGAACACAGGTCCCTCTATATTTCCCACCAAACAAGCTATGTCTATCTATCGCAAATAGTAGGTTCATCACCAGTCAGAGAGCAGGCAGGCAGGACTCAATAGAAAGATCAATTAATTCCCTAACTAGGTAGCTACGTGGATGGAGGAGGCACCGTAGTGTCATGGTATAATTCTGCGTTCTCTGACAGTTTATCAGGTCGGGAACCTGACAGCCTGCATTCACTATATACGGTACGGTAACACAACATGTTCCAGGCATTGATGGGGAGCCCACTGGTCACTCAGTCTTCCGCGAACTTGATGAGTATCATTACGCATTCCACCGTTTGGTCAATCCTTAAATGTGAATTTGTATAATAAGCACCCAATATCATCTTCGCAAAAGGACAGCTATCGCCCTAGCGATCGATACTCTAACGCGATCGTGGAGAACTAGAATGATAGTAGCATCCATACTCTCAATATAGGATTTAGCTAGCTGTTTGTCTTCCCGGTTTGAGATTCTGATAACATATCTTGAAGCAAAGGTGCAACTGCACGTAGGCTGCAAGTTTCTCAGTCTACCAATGAAGTTGTGATTCCCAGCCACAGAAACCAGCCACGAGTCAGCCAAGCGCCACACTAGGTGGGATAAAAAAGGTCACATATTTCTCCGACCCGGAAAAGGTAGCAGGGGGCAGGGGAGACCCCACACCGCCCAAGCTCCAATCGAAGGAAGCTCACTCTTTTAGGCCTAGCCGCCAATTGAGTAGCTGGCAGAAAAAAAATCCAAGAGCAGAAGTTCAAAGCTCCACACGATCTCAAAACTTCACCAAAAGGTCGGCGAAGAGGACCCCTTTGTATTTGATTAATTGGCGCCAATATACATACGCGAAGCCTTGGGTTCACGATAAATCGTTACGAGTGGAAAAGGGAAACAACAAACATACATACCGAGAATTTGAATACAGTCAACATGTCGCGAGGTGCGCCGCGTGGACGCGGCTTTGGAGGTGGTCGTGGAGGCGGTGGTTTTGGCGGAGGCGGTCGAGGCGGTGGTAAGTTTCTCTTCTCTATCTCGCTTAATTGAATGGAAGGTTGCGCAAAAAAACAACAGAGAGAAGCAAAAAAATGGTGGAAAGAAATGGAGGAAACAAGTCCGACAGCAAGCAATAGATAAGCAACAGGATGAAGAAAAAGAAAGAGAGGAGACGCAAATAACTTAATCTTCATTTCTCAAACCGCTTAACTTACTTACCATTCTTCTCGTTTGCAAAACAGGCCGCGGCGGTTTCGGACAGCGCGACTTCGGCCCGCCCGACACGATCCTCGAGATGGGCTCCTTCATGCACGCCTGCGAAGGGGAGATGGTGTGCAGCAGCATTAGCGCGCAGAACAAGATCCCGCAGTTCAATGCACAGATCTTCCTCGAGAATAAGACAGCCGTCGGTAAGGTCGACGAGGTCCTCGGCCCCATCAACCAGGTCTACTTCACCATCAAGCCCACAGAGGGGATCCAGGCTGGCTCCTTCCAGCCCGGCGACAAGTTCTACATCGGCGCCGAGAAGGTCCTCCCCTTCGAGCGCTTCCTGCCCAAGCCCAAGCCCCCGCCGGGCGCCCCCAGGGTCAAGAAGCGAGTCGTGGGCGGCGGCGGCGGCCGCGGCGGACGTGGCGGGCCCATCCGTGGTGGTGGCCGTGGTGGGTTCGGCGGTGGACGCGGTGGCCCCTCGAGAGGCGGTCGTGGCGGTTTCGGAGGCGGACGGGGAGGTAGTGGTTTCGGTGGCCGTGGTGGTGGTGGCGGCTTCAGCAGAGGAGGAGGCGGCGGTGGCTTCGGTGGCCGTGGACGGGGTGGAGGTGGTTTCAGCAGGGGAGGACGATGAACGCGATGATGGAGATACCCCTGGTTTCCGTCACGGCTCCCTTTCCCCTCCATCTACTTCCGTCCTCCACCAACTTACTACTCCTCCCTTATCATTTCTGTTACAATTCATACGGCTCATGCGGCACGGGATATAAGGCGTTCAGGATTGGTTTATTTTGCTTGCTTGCTCTCCTTGGCCTACCTACCTACCTCCCTACCATCTTCTCGGTGGGTGCCTTTAGTGCCCAAGGGGGGAAAGGAGGAGTTTTGTACTCATAATTCTCACCATATTGACTGCAATAGCCACGCAAGGAAAGGACGAGAAATGAATAAAAAGGCTTGGTATAACAATATATTATTTACGGAATGGCATATCCGAAGTCGGATACAACTACAGTGCGCGTGGTTCATCAACACCATTCATAAGTCACCTTGTCAGCCTGCACTCATCTACGCCGTATATACCCTGCTTGCATAGTCATCTCATTATTTTCCAGCAAACGTGTTTATATTCATCCTTATCAAAAAAAACATAACAGGTATACTTGTACATCAGAGCAAGCGCATGACCATCCCCTTTCCCTCCAGAGTACCCGTGCATCCATCATAGAGCACTGCACAAGTAATCCTGGGGCTTCACTGTTCCCTCCTCCTCTCACTGGTATTCTTGCCACCGCAGCTCATGAGTAAGTCAAACGACAACAATCCAAACATGAAAAAAACAGCTTCCTCGTGCTCCCAACATCGCATAGCTAAGATATACGGAAGGTATATCGGGCAAAAAAACCAAAAGGTATTTATGCATACCGTAGTAGTAGAGTACCAACAATACACAGAAACTAACAAAACAATTCGAAAATATCAGACATGGCTGAGTATGCTCATGGAATGGCGTCCCGTAACCTTCAGTGCGTAGTCTGTTTGGGTATCCTTTTCGCACAAACCGGAACTAAAACTAGCCAAGGGAAAAAAGGAAAAGGAGACTGCCCTGATTGCGTTTTCCTAAGGGATTGTGTTCTTGGTACAAAGTGACACGTAGAAAAAGACCCTTTGGTTCCGGTAGTGTAGTCGATTCATATTGCTCTGCAAATACCAATTCCGTACGCAATGCAAACCTCACGCTGCTACTAACCATGGCTGGTTAGGTTGTGGAAGGGAAAAATCGACCCGGTATTCTTACAAGCTATTGAGGGCATTCTTGGAAAGAAGATCTCATTCTCATTTTCGAACACTCGTCGGATCAGGCCATTGGCGTTGAAGCTGGAGTACCTCGGGGGTATTCGCCAGGCACATGAGGTATACTGTCATTCCTTGGGTTATCCGGCCGAGAGTGGCCGTTCAGAAGTCCAAAAGTGTCGCCGCTGCCCGCTCGCGGATTTGGTTTGAGAGACCCATTTGCCATGTTCCCTTGCGATCGATCGACGAACGATTGAGGCTGAGCATTAAAGGAGCTGGCCAAGCTAGAATTCTCACTTAGACTTGTGACACTAGCCCCTGCCGTTTGAGGCATATTGACAGGAGTTGGGCCTGCTACAACTATCGGGGGTTGTGCTGAGCGGCCCGAATTATATCTCTGTACTCCAACAGGCTGGCCACTGTAGGGATTTACGCCGTCCTCTCTTGCTGCATAGTCGACTACAGCGGCATGACTCGGAGCTTGATCAATCCTCACGCTTGAGGTGTTCCCATACGACTGTCCGATCGGCTGCGAGTTGTAATAGTTGGAATAATGATCACCGATTCCGCTTCCGGCTAGTGATCCAGCGGCCGCGATGACGTCGTGGTCTAGGTTGGCGTCGCTCATTGGAGCACCCCTCGTTCCCGTCTCGCTCTCTACAAGCTCGGCCCCAGAGCTGGTCGGGGATAACGGCACAAGTAAGCCCCGTTGTGCATTGACCTGAATTTCGGATGGAAATCGCCCACCTGTATGGGATTTGCTCTGGAATGAGTCCTGGCGTGAGCTTGGCACGGAGACCGCGGGGTCGGCCGAGAAGGGTACGTCGTCTTCTTCATCGACGACGCCGTCGCTGCTAACGCTACGCTGCGAGGAGCGTGAATAGGTGCGTGCATGGCCCCGAACAAAGTTGCTAACTTCTTCGGGGGACTTCTCCGTGAGCACCTTGATATCCTCGTACCAAGCCATCATGGTGTCATGACTCTCAGCCCGGAAAACCCATGTATGCCCGCGATGCATTGTTCCCGTTTGTCTTCCCTTGAGTAAGAATTTGCTGGAAGACGCTCCCTCCGTAGAATGAGAACCGAGCTTCTGTTCTGGAAGATAGAGTGACATAACAGGGGCCCCCGTTTTGTCTGCAGACTTGAACTCATGAAGATGGGTTGGTGAAAGCACATACCTGTCGTATGATTAGCGGGCATTCGCATAATTAGCAAATATTACGTACCATCCTGCTGTGTAGCTTTTTAGATACTTGCTCTTTCGCTCGAGTAAACCAGCTCGGATTTCTTGGCAGGCGAAATGGTCCTGGCCTGGGTAGTGAATATGCTCTGCAGTCCTGATCGGAATCTCGGGATCTACGAATTGAGAATCTCTCTGGATAAAGGCAACCCACTCACGATCCTTAGGCATAGAGATAGGACCGGACCGAAGTTCGTCTAGAGTGTTGTACCCGGTATCCGCTTCCCTTTTGAGGATACCGGCATAGGCGTTGTATGACTTCTGAATCTCGCCAACAACAATAGATTCCAATTCCCGCCCCGAGGCTTCCAAGTTCAGATAAGCCTAGCACTAAGTGTAAGTCAAAGTTTCTCGTTCTGTGCGATTGGTGGTTCAGGTACCTGGTGCAAGTAATTTTCTTCATCTAGTTGTCGCTCTACTTGTCTGTCGACGGCTAGCCTCAAAAGGTAAGGATCCTGTTTTCCGGTTGTTATTGAAGGGTCGACTTCGGTTTGTCCCAGAACCTCTTGAAGAGCCTTTACGGCTTTTCTCGTCCCCTCCATTTCCTTTTCAACTGAATTTTTGAAATCACCAGACAGCCCCTTAATTTCTTTCATTTTCAGATTCAAGTCACTTCGCAATCCAGTCAAGGCTAGTATCACGTCTGCCTCGATGTCTTTGGCCTTGTTGGCTTCGATTATGGCCGTTTTGTGATAGTCTCGGAGAATTTCTAAAGCATCGTTCAAACCACCCGAGGCTAAGAAGCCCGGCGGAGGTGAAATATTGTTGCAGACATTGGCGAGTTTTAACAGAGACTTTGAGCGATGCTCATAATGATTCTGTATCTCCCTAAAGTATGCTATGAGGTCCTTGAGGACTTTTCGCCAACCTAGGATTGAGTGTCGGCATTATAAGGCTCACAAATGAATAGCAAATAAAATCTGAATTGGGGCCCATCACATACCTTGAAATCGTTGGGCCAAAAGCTCGGTGGGCGAGCCCGATGTGGGCACAGGACAATAAAAGGCACTATGGATCTCATCTGGTTCATGAGAGCTTTGAAGCGCTAAACTCCTGACACTACCCGCCCTCATGCTTCTCCGGCTGTTGCTTCGCTTTAGGCTGGCGCTGCGGCGCAACGAGTTCTTCTTCTTAAGGGTGTTACCTCTCGACAAGGAAATGCCGTGAGAGTTGGTACCGTCGCTGGTGATCATCTCGGATCGCGAAGAGATAGAATTGGCTCGCTGTACGTTGGGACTCTGCGACCGCTGCCGCTGTGGTTGTTGTTGCTGTATGTGCTGGGTGGTAGAGGGGCCATCGACGATCGAGCTCCCCCTCACGCTCGAGTCCCATTCCTCGTTGAACTTGGGCTGGCGATTCGTGAAATGGTGGTTATCGGCAGGTACAGACGATGCGATGTGGGCGTTAGCCATCGTGTTGGATAGAGTCTGATCTTGGACAGCCATGTCTGGTCCTGGATAGGAAAAGTAGTCCGCAGATGGCGGCCTGTGATGTGTAGTCCCAGCAGTGGGTGCGAAACCTGCTCCGTCGAAGGAGGACGGGTTGTTACTCGGATTGCTACTCGGATTGCTACTCGGGTTGTTGGCGGGATGTATAGGGAGATGATGGCCCTGGGCCGACGACATGACGTGCCGACTTAGCCACGGGCTTAAGAATAGGGGATCGGATATCCGGCTCGCTGGCTTAGCGTAAGTAGTGCAAGCTACTAATCTCTAGACTAGATTCTGTAGATGGTTCGGGAACTAGCGTGGGATGCGCGGGTCAGTCCGCGGTATCATCAGAAACAAGACAGCAAAGCCCTGAGTACCTCGGTAGATGGATTTTGCGACGTAGATTAGATAGAAAGCGCCTCACCAGAAGTGGCCAGACTCGTCCCACCCAGATCTCGGCTAGATGTTGGGCAATGAATCGTGTCAGAAATAAGCCAAGTACCTACACTGGCGGGATGCGAATGTTGATATCACGGTAGATGTTGGTCTGGACAGGAAACTAGGCGGTTAGTGATAGTGCATGTGATACTGGTGTTGGTGCGCGTCGTTGGTATTGGTACTGTTGTCACCAACGCCGCCATCCATAACAGCAGCGACAGCAAGGGCAGTGGCCACAATTACCGAGCAGCAATGACGTCTCGAGGGCGACATATCTGAGAAGCCACCTCTGGTGTTGGTGGTGGAGTACAATGGATTACTAACTTACCTCTGCCTGCGCTCTTTGTCTCAGCATCAACCTGGCAGCCGTGTGCGTCAAAGAAGGTTTGGGCGGGAAAAGGGGGAGGGGTTTAACAGAGACAAACGTTGGGCAGTCGATGAGATGTTATACTGATGACAGGGAAACGGTTTGTGTGACAAGTGGCAGTATCACCAACCAGCCAAACTCGCCGAGCTGCGTTGTAGTTGGCGTCGTCGTCGTCGTGCTGTATGTATGTACGCGACGGGGGGAGATGAAATGAGGATTGGCAGACGACTGACGGAGAGCGCCTGTTGTCGTCATCGGTTGCGCTACCGCTACGCTGCCAACAGCGCTAACCACGAATCTGACCTGGCTGGCAAGACATGCCCTTGATCCACCGCTAGGTAGCCGGTAGGTACCTACCTAGGTAGCCAATAACCATTTGCCCGTCCAGGGGCAGTCGTAGCAAAACACCACACACACCCCAGCTGTAACCCAGCGTAATATTTCTTAATAGTTTATAAATCTAGATATATAGTTAATTAGAGTTTAAAGAACATGTTCGATTTGACTAGACGTTTTTAATATTTTATTTGACTGTTTTATAACTGATTAAGGTGATAAAGGACTTGGTGGTCTTTTGCTACGACTACCCTGCCCGTCTCTGGCCAGCGATGGTGATGGAAGTACTGTAGGTAACTCCTGCGAGCTCACCCGCGCTTAGCGCTATCCGCTTTGGGTAATCCCCACCAAAGACCAAAGAAGGGGTTCTCGGATACTAGCTCTAGCGCCTCGGGGTGCGTATCCGTCATCGGTATGACGTAGCCATCATGGTAGTGACTTATTGTAGTTATGGCCCTTCCCGTCATTTTGTCCCCCCACTTGTTCATGCTGGTCCCAGACTCCCGACCACAGTCGAAAAAAGGATCTGTCACACCCATGTGATGATCATGATGTTGTTGCAGTTGTGTGTACCCTACTCCTCATATGGGCTTGCTTGAATTACTTCATCAGCCAACTGCACTGGGTCTTATCAATCTTCGTTCTACAACGTATAGCTTCGTACATATTCACATTGCGAGATCTACGTACATTGAGGTTGTGTACTACCTACTCGATACAGGGGACTTGATGCACCCTAGAGTAATACAAATCAGTAGGTAGGTAGGTAGGTAGGTCACTATTAATTCTCGCAGTAGTCTAGGAGCTGACCACATAAGGGAGCGAGTGACTAGACTGACGACCTAACCTACCCATTTGCTTTTACTTACTTATACCTTGGTCTTGCATGTACACAGTAGTAACAAATATTCCTCGCCAAGCTCAAAGTAATATTCTATGATAGCAGTTCAAGGGCCTTGCAATCACAGCTTGGGAACTAATCAAATCCAAGGGATGTTTCTTTAGCCAGTCTTGGCCGAGTGGCCTGAGCTCCTTGACTGCCTATTGAACCCTGATACCTAGGTGATAACATATTGCACACTTATTATACCAATATGCCTTGGTGAGGATATCCGCTTCTTACACTCAATGGCGTGAGTTGCAGTCGAGATCACAGCCATGTCTCGGCCTAAAGTCTGCTTTCAAGCAACCACTGATTTCGCTCCCCCAATCTTCTCGTTATCTTCACGATCCAGGGACCTCCTACACTATGCTGAACGTGTAGTCTTCTGAGATCCAATTATACAGAACCCGCTTCCATAGTTATAAATGATTCATGCCATTCTGGGTTCAATACCCCAGCCCCATCAATATTCTATAAGGAAAAGCGATACCCTTGCTGCTCCGGAACGCCGTCCTGCCATCGTGCTCGCTAAACAAACGAGTATCAGTCATGTATTGATATCACCAGTTACGTGGCCTATTCCTAACCGAAATCACATCTGTACTAAGAGACGGACTCGGTTTCCTCCGACGCCGAGGCTACTGTCTTGAACCTGCCCTTACGCCGTGGTGGCGGGGCCTTGGGTGGAATCTTCTTAGGCACAGGCCCGTTGCCGTTCGCGAGGGGTGCAATGGGTATACATGGGTTTCCGTATCGGTGTTTAGGTACTTCTGGGGGTATCTTCTTCGCCCGGTTGGGTATCGGCGGTACCGCCGGCGTCCCCATCACGTCAACTTCGGCTGGGGGTATCCCCAGCTCAGCTTCGCCTTCCGCTTTGCGACTGCGCGTCTGCACCCCCGGTTTCTCCGTGGCCCCGGCCACATCAACAACACTAATGTTACTTGCGGTATCTGTAGGCGACAGACTAATGCCGAGGGACCTGCGTGCAATTTCCCCGGGACTATTTACATCCTCCATAAGCCACTTCACGTTTTCCACGCGGTCCACAAGTCGCATTGTCGTCTCGTCGGCGGCTTCGAAATGCGCATTCCCCACACCCGCTAATAACCTCATGACTTTCTGTATCTCCCTTTTTTTATAATGTGGTGGCTGATTGAGCGGCGTGTGTGCAAGCAGGGGGTACAACACTCGAAGATAGGTGTGCCGCAAAGAGATCAGCTCGTTTGGTAAGTCCAAAAGGTTGCGAATAATGACGTCGAGGAGAACGTGAAGATCATTTGTGTAAAAGTAATCGTATGTGGCTTTCGTGGTAAAGAGGAGGTAGAGGAGCTTGAGAATAAGTAGTTGCATCGACGTCTCCGTTTCACGGTTTAGTAGGAGAATTAGATTCTCGCCAAATGTCTTATAGTGCGTTCCGTAGAGGCTGAGACATTTGACGACTCTGTTGGTTAAAGGGGTGGTCGGTGAATCGGGCTCGGCGACTGCGGTAGCGGACGCGACCATGTATTGCTCATTCAAAACTAGCTGCAATAATATGAGTCAAGTTCTCCGTCTCAACATTCAGGGAGCTTGCGAACTATGCGCGATAACCTACCAAGACTCTGATGATGGGGTAATGGCATGGGTCGTTAACATCGTCGGATAGGATCTCGGTAAGTTGGAACAAGTAGTTCACAAAGCCGTCATCCACATGTATGAGGTCCTGGGGGCGTAGCTTTTGGATTCGTGACATCTCATAGATTAGCTCGAGGAGGAGCCGATGCAAAGAAGGATCATGTTCTTTGCGCCCGTTGATCAGTTCTATGAGTCTGTGGAAACAGCTCTCCTCGATCATGTTCCGAAAGGTGGTCTCATGCGTCCTCCCGTCGAGCAGTAGGAAGCTGGCTATAGGGTACAAGTGCGCGGTTTCGTCGTCTTGCAACAGGCTGTAGATGATCTGGGTGCGCACGTAGTCAGGGTTGGCGAGGAAGAGGCTGCCCCGGAGGAGCTGCTGTGAGCAAGCGGCGACGTCATCTTCCGAGAGGGCAAAGTCGGTGCGGCATCTCGAGGCCAGGGACAGCCATGTGCGCAGAGCGTCGTCGATGGCTCGTGCGCATGAGGGGCGACTGCGTGGCGACTACGGACGAGACCTCTAAGATGAAGCATCATCAGTTGGGGTTGCGGAGGTCAAGTGTGGGGGTTGGAGACAGGGGGGTTCGTTGACAATGGACATACCATCCCAGAGCTGCTCCTCGGTCTCGATGACTGCATACTCGGCCATGGCGTTGCGAGGAAAGCTAGCCGACAGGGTGGGCAGATGGCCGCGGCCTCATGAGGGCGGACTGCGCATATGCACGGTGCTGCTGTTAACGAGAGCAAGCCAGAAGCAAAGCAAAGCGAAAGGAGAGGAGAGGAGCAGAGGGTCGTGTATTAGCACCGGGCTCTTTATCATGAGTTTTGGGGATCCGTGACTGCACGTGTCTGCGTTAGCTTTGCCTAACGAATGCTACTTTTGCTGTCACATAATATTAGAAATGTGGTGGTTGGCCGTATACTCACTTATCTATCCCCGCCTCAAGGACGAAGACACATGGCTTTGGCCTAGAAAGTGCCTCCCAGCCCACCCAGCTACGCATAGGATACCCCACATAATGTTCCAGGCGCAGGCGCAGCGCAGACACCTCCTGTACAAAAGTGGATGCAGTTCCACCCTGTAGTATCTGTAGCGACCCCAATCTTCCTCCAGATAAGGTACCCGCTATTAGAGGTATGCCCAATGTCTCTCCCCTTATTCTCATCCTCGTGTCCGTTCGGCATAGGTGGATACCCAGCAACTAATGCGTTTACTACTGTAGGTACAGTGGGCAGGGCGCTAGTCGTCCCCGTATGTGGCTTAAGTGGGAGGTTGATGTTTTGATACGAGTGATAAAGAGATACCTATATACCTAGGTAATAGATAGATATCTAAAGGACGAAACAATCATATGCACTGGAAAATCGAAGACAGAACTCAGGTCTTCAATTGGACGCCAATCTAGTCTGAATCCTATTGGTTAGTCGAGCTAGATAATTTTCTGGTCCTCTTGTCTAGCTCTATATTATCAAAGGCTATGTAAATCCATAAGGCAACAACGGAAACAAGTTCACTGTCGTTTTATGCCTCAAAAAAACCAAATCGCTGAACTACTAGTGCTCTACAGCCCTTATACCGTACTGATAGGTCGTCCAAGCAGTGATATAAACCACGGCGACTTATATGAGGCTCCCGAGACTGGGAACTTGTGCCTTAACTTCGGGCCAACTAGTATGCTGTCTCCAAAATAGACTATAATTGGAACAATCCGGCAATTCCGTCAAGTCCGTTCGTATTGTCTGCACTGGCGTTTGTACCTTCTGTTCCACCATTCATAGAATCTGGCGCTGTCATGAATTTCTGCGCCATCATGCTGCGCGTTGGCTTTTTTGAACTACGTTGCGATGACGGTAGTCCGACGCTCTTAGTCAACTTTCCCATTTCAGAAACGCTCACACCCTTGAGATCGCGTAGCAGCTCCAGAATCACTGCTCTTTGGCCGCGGAAACTAGTAGCGCCCTTGACCATGAACTCGATGCCCTTGTCTACTTCCTCTGCTTTCATATTCGGTAGCGACACGAGTATGTCTCGTGCCGTTGTGCTATGGTACCTGTACGAAACCACAATCGTAGCAATGAGAGCTGCCAGCTCCTTTTGCTGCTCCACAAAATAAGGCTCGTGAAGCGACGTGACACAGGCCATTATTATGTCCCTTGATATGTACTCGCGAATCACTGACGCCGTGTTGGGGGGGATCCATGTATTATCGAGACTCTTGGCCTCGAGGTTCTTGACCGGCGTGCTTGGGTCAATTACCACGGTTTCAAACTCCGGGACCACAGTTTTCAAGACGCGCAACATGATACTGCAGCATCTCGTATCCTTCACCCCAATCACGCGGGTACAGAAGACGAGGAGAGGCTCGACTATAGACGAGTGCATTAGGCAGAAATTTCTCAACGAAGGATACTTCCGCAGTTCTTCGCTTGCGCCATTTTGGTCCTTGGTACTATCTATTTCCTCCAAGTCAGTACATGCAAGCGTTAAAGGAGCGGCTAACTTACTCTTCCGAGCTGGGTCGAGGAAATCTGCAACAAGCATCACCGAGGTATAAGTCAGCTGCCTGAGTATGCTCTCATTCTTCATCTCCTCAGTCAGATCATCTCCCGCAGACTTAATCCCTTGTTGTTGGCCAAGTTTTTCCCATTCACCATGCACCCTGGCATCCATCTGACGAAAGCATGCTTCCAATATGGGAGGCAAAAAGTGATCTCGTAAGGGGACCGGGCAATTATCAACAAGGAATCTAACCAGGTTCAGAAGGTTTATGAGTTGATGGGCCGATAAGCTCGAGGTATCCGCTAGGAGGGCATGGGCTAATGGACCTGGGAGTTCGCTGAACCCGTAGAACTGTGTCTCTAGACGTGTCATGCAGTAGATGATCGCGTAGCATGATTCACGGACAAATCTAATAGATCCACGTATCGTCGAGGCGAGCCCCTCGAAGGTGTGCTTCTTCTCCAGCACACGGGCGTAAAATTCATCTTTGCTGCCTTCAGATATGCCAGATTGCCAAAAGCGATCTGTAAGTATCCGACCGACCATAGACCTCATCTCTGGTGGGAGAATCGTCCAATTATTTGGGGAATGTGATGCATGGGCATGACTATATAATTAGCATCCAAGCGCTCGCATGTGAAGGATGATCATCATACCTGAGGAAATTGAGAAGTTCCGGCAAGATGATGGGGAAATAGTCCTGCCACAGAACGGATGACACCTGAAAGGGCTCTTGACCCTTTTCAACTTTATCGACAGAGCAAGTGAGGAATGACTTCGTTAAGCGCAACGGTATACTCTGATAGCGTGTGAGCCATGTTTGCAGTTCCGAGGACAAGAGGCACTTACGGTTTGTCGTGCTTCAAGCTCGGCTTGCAACGCCTTCCCCTCATCGTCAAGTTCCACAGATCCCCAGTCTTGAATGTCGTGCATTCGCTTGTGAATTATATACCCTTGAGCTTTATCTAACCCCATGAGCTCAAAAAAGCTTGCATGAGAACTTAAGCTCTGCTTTAATCGTGGATCTTGCCATTGTGTCCTGATGGGCTCGAGGAATCCCTGGAGCTTTTGTACCTTGGTATTTTGATCGAGCCGACGAGACCGATGGCTATTGATATGTTAGTGTTAATCCTTGGAAAGAGAAAGGACGATTTTACATGATGGTGAAGAGGAAGGTTTGGTATGTAATTTGACGTTTCTCATCCAATGTACCAGAGGTAACCATTTCGTTGACCTTTGCTGCAATTTGATCATATACATCCTGTCTCGCAGGTCAGCAACTTGAGAACAAGCAAGGCGTTTGAACCCTTACCAATAAATGATCGGGCATCTTAGCCGCCAGTCGTTGAAGCTCGATCATACTTTCTCCCTGGAGGTCCTTGATTGCGTCGCTGTACAGCTTATACTCAGGATGCGTTGCGGGCCAGGTAACAAGTATATGCTCAAGGACCTTCAACATGAAAGTTGGGTTCTTGTCAAGGACGGAGGTAGAGAATGCCACGAGAAGCTGTAACACTCGTTTTCTTATAAGGGGATCCTATCATCTTCAGTTCCCAATTTTTACAAGTCCGAACCATTAGAACGAACCTCAAATTTCATCTCCAAGAGACGGTTACACCATGCTTCCAAGTTACTCTCAAGGGTACCGAGCTCCTGAGTCTGTTGCATATTAGTAAGATGCAGAGCGATTCCAAGATTGACTTACATCCGGCTTGCCATCACGTCCAAGTCCAGCTCGCCATTTACTATAACCTTTGAGAGCCGCCTCGATGACGGTTGCCCGCGCATCTACCTGTAGCACAGGCTGGGATACTTTGGAATAGTTTGCCACTGATAATGGTTAATAGAGTGTAAGAAGTATAAGGTAGACGCTCTCACTGTCAAGGCGCGGTGAATTGTCATAGAGATGGACTAGGACATTCTCCGTCTGGCCAAGGATGTGTTGCATCGCATCTGACACCTTCAGGTGGACAATAGTTTCAATAACTTGCGAAGCATAGCGGCGGTAGTTGCCTAAGAATAGATGCCGTTCAGGGAAAGTATCAGTATCTTCGAAAAGAAGGCGAATGGTTGGATCTTCGCTATCTTCCGGAAGACTCTCGTATCTAATGAGCCTTGCACTACAGACTTCTAGAAGGGGTCCGATCACCGTAGCCGTGGCCGCAATATTCGGGCCCAAACTGTGATGGTTAAGCAAGCGACACCAAGTAACTAGCACCGGAATTGAGACTACTAAGCTCTGATTTTGAGTAATCAAAACGAGCAATTGTAAGAATCCCATCAAGTCGACTTTTGATGGGTCGGTAGGTAACGCTGAGAATCGTCGTTCTAGGTAGTTACCCAAGTACGATACCAACTACTTTGCGGTTAGCACAAAACCGGTAGTACTACAAGTGTTGACATGCCTCGGAGAGTTTCTTAGATAATTGGTATTTGTCATCGTCTAGATCGTCTGGGTCCACGACAGACCACTCAAATAACTGTCTGAAAAGCGTGACGTATTGAGTAGCGAATAACGGAACGACAAGTTCTGAAAACTCTTCATCGTCAAAGCTAGTGCGGGAGTAGAGAGCGTGTAAAGCTTCCAGGGATGCCTGTTAGAGTCAGCGAACAGTATTAGGTGAATTGGGGCGAATGATACTAGCCTTTTGAACTTCGATATGAGTGGCGCGGAGGCCCTCGCAAAGGACAAATACAGCTCCCGTCATAGCAACTGACTTTGGGATCACCCACGGCATTAACGTGTACAGGACAGCGAAGCCGCGGATAGCGCAGGTACGCAAATCCTCGTTGTTCTGAACATCTCCAGACAAGCATTGGCGCAGCAAATCGACTATCCGTGCCAACCAACCCTCCTCGCCAGAGCGTACATCAGGCCCTGCTTCGCGATTTGGGAAGGCCTCGAGCAAGACAGCGACGGGCGTGAAGATCTCGACCGAGGCTTTACTAAGTGTTCTCTCGCGAAGCTGGACAACCATGTCGTCGCCATTGAAAATTTCATCGGATAGGTCTTCCAGAACCGCCAGCACGAACTCTTTATGCACGGCAGAATCGGGTACTTGCCAGAGCTGAACAAGAAGCGAGTCCATGTCCATCCAGTCCGCCCCCCAACTTCTCTTGGCGACCTCAACCCATAACTGAGCTATCTTGTTCCTCAAGTAGACCGGGTCCCCCTTGACAACGTCGCGCGACAGCCCTAGCACCCAGTTGCGCAAAGCCTCAGCCTCGTGCAGCGCGTAGCTTCCCCATTTGTGCTTGATAGCATGCTCGAGCAGAGAAAGAGCATAGTGTCTGACCACTGGGGATTGGCTTTTGTTAGAGGCTAGGCGGAAGCCATGTGCGGGTGCCTCTGGGGTGTCTTTGGCCGACTCGAGGAAGGATTGGGCGTCCTGACGCTGATCGTTGGACGAATACGGGCTGTAGACGACGTCGAGGGCCTGTTGGATTTTAGGCAGGACTTCGAGGTCTTGAGTACCGTCAGCTGTGGCGATACCGCCCCGGCCGTCCATCCCCAAACCCCCATTGATCGGCTGCGCAACCATGGCGGCGCGGGGTGGGAAGCAGGAGCGACAGTTACAGCGGCGGCGGCAGTAACAGCAGCAGGGGGCGGTGGAGGGGCTCGACAATCGGCTGTTGGCGACGGTGGAGGGGTAGTGCGTGAGAGTACTCGTCCTGAGATTCTGTCTTAGATATGGATCATCAGGCAAAGTGCCACGGTCTGACGGCGTAGGCAGCGAAAGTTATGTATGCAAATAACTCGAGGAAAAAAGTCGGGTAGGTGCGAGACAGGGAGAAGATTGCACGCGTAGTGTTAGCAATAGGTGATTTTATATTAGTGCAGAACGAGATTCTAAATCCCGACAACAGCCGACCTCGAGTGTCCAGGATTTGGGAACGAGGCAATAACCAAGCGACAGAAATTGGAAGGGCAATGGACGAAATTTTATTTTCTTCAGACAGACGTACCTATTTCACGAATAGATGCAAGACAGCACCTACCTAGGCAGGGTCGAGATCGGGGATGCTACGTACCTAAAATGCACCTCTCCTCTTAGTGCCTGGGTAGGTACCTAGGTACGATACCTAGGTAGGCCCAGGTGCACATGTGGTGCACATGTGGTGCTGTAGGTCGTGTACCTAGGTGGGTTAGGTAGGTACCTTACCAACGAGGCGGGGGGATATATGCGAGTGGGCTGGGCGTAAATAGGTGCATGTACTACCTAACTCGGAAATAAGCTACATCCATACCTCTTCTACCTAATAATTATGGGGACCCTGCTCAACGGCCACAACTCTTAGAAAGGCCCTCCGCACTCCCTTAGATACGAAGATATATGATTGCACTCCGAATGCTTGAAAGATGGCAGAATCTTATCAGGATGTACCTTAGCTTATTGCAACACCACCTAGGTACAATTCAAGAACACCGTCACCTAGAAAACGCAAGCGAGCGTACATCACTAGGACTATAGTTCTCAGCGCTAGTTTCTCTCTTTATTTTCCATAGCTACAGAGTACTTACTCTAGAGACTGATTTGCGATTACAAGTAACTCTCTGTTTATACTCGGAGCCTGGGATTTATTGTTCCCAACCCTCGAGTTTAAGTTCTACTCCGGCAGCTGCAGCAACTGCAAGGAGATACACCTCGGTCCAATCCAGACCAAACAATTCACTCTATGGCTCCCTGCACAAACCATACTACCCTTGATATCTCTGCCAACCCGACTTGCCTCAATCAAAACTTCCATACGCAAAGCAGTCGGTCATAGAAGCTGGTAGACACGCAGTGTAGTGTTCTCCCATAACGCTCTGTTCCCGGCTGGAAATCGCTGCCATAGTTCATGCTTTTGTGTTTCTCGAATCGTCCAAGGACGTTGATTTCACAAGAATCGCCATGGTCGCCACGGACCTCGAGAACACGGGTACCGGCATGCATACAAGACGCCAAAACCAATGCTGACCAATGCGCCTCTGAGTCATTGCTTTCCCTAGGTGCCATCCCTATACTGACCAGTTTCAGCCTCCAGACACCACCACCCAGGTTTTTCTCCGCGAGCAGCTTAGGCGGTCGGATCATGATACCATTAACCTGAGGATGGATAGAGTAGACCCTGAGACAGTCATCATAGCTTCCAGTGACCACAACTCCAGATTGATCCTCGAGGGTTAGTGGTAGTGGCAATATGGCCGTAACTCCTGCTGTATGACCTTTGACGGTGACCGCGGGGTAAGGAGTAGTCACAAGATCCGCACTATTTCCAGCGTGTTCGCCCTGATTCCCGTCATAACAGCAAGTCGTCGTAAGAAGCTTCGAATCATCACCTCCTGAATATAGTGTAACCTCTTGCGAACTTCTCGGATCACTATCATCGGCCACTGCGGGTGAAAAGGTCAAGCACGGCGAGAATACTACCGTCCAGGCCTCGAGCGTATGTGTTATCACTGGAGAAGACGACGTCTGATATGCATTCCACGAGTCATCCACGCGCAGAATGTGAACCTGGTAATCCGACGTGGTAACAGCTAGGAGATAGGGCAAGTACGGGTGCCATGCACAAGAGAGAAATAGTACATCTTCTCTCTCTCCAAGTGGCTTATGAGTAGCGAGCTTTATTAGGGGAGTAATTGGCCGTTCAGACGGCGATAACTGGAAAAACGAGAGCGTCCCGGTGCTTGATACTGTGGCTAGGACGTCATGCTTATCTTGACTAGGATGAAAATGCAAGTCAAGTAGAGCTGATGGATAAGAGAGCGTCTGGACGTGCGATCTGGGGAATAGACATGACACTTGTCAGGGAGAGTCTCGTGGAATACTGAGAAATGAGCAGAACAAGAGGCTCACATAGCAAAGGCTTCTTCAATAAACCGGAATACCACAAGACTACCATTCCGGCTCTGAGGTTTCCTCATGGTTTCCGGAGCGTTTTCATGGTCAGGGTCGCCATCTTTGTTGTCGGTCGTGGATTCATCCTTTTCCAGGTTATAGGTGCCAACAACAAAGTAATCAGCGTGAGCTGGACAGAACTCAATGCAGCTAGGTGGGAGGTCCAAGACCAGGCATTGCGAAGGAGCGATATCACGTTCCATTGGCGTTGGGTGGGAATTTTGGACAACTCGATGCTACCTAGACGTTGCTACAACTCGGGCTCGAGAGTGTGCAATAGATGGTGTGCGTGTATGTGCACGTGACTTGTAGCGAACGTTATTATGGCATCAGCATGAGATAGATGAGTGGACGATTCCGGCATACCATGTTACGAGTCTCGTGGCTTTGTCGAGGTGTGGGAAAAGCTAAGAGCGGCCGGCGGAGCCCACGGATCCACTACCATTCGGAAGCTTCCCCGCTATCGAGGCGCTGGGCAGATACTAGGCTAGTGCTGTCTTAATCCCAGAAGCCCGGGAAGCCGCCCCCTGTTTTCTCCAGTCGTAGTAGTTGCGCCCCACACCTGCCGGGGGGGGCTCTGTGACGATGCCTGTCTCTATCGCCATGAAGAAGAGGTAGGCTCGCGAGGCGATGGACAAAATAGTTGGCAGTCCCACCCGAGACGGTGGTATGGGAGATCTGCCACCTATTTTGTCTACCGCCTGGCTCGGTAGGCACGGGTCGGGACTCGTGCTTACGCATGCATCCATGCAGGTATGTAGTTTCCTTCAATACTAGTGATGACCTGTCACCGTACTTCGGTAGGGATGTATGCATTTATTACTAGGGGGTTTCAGCTGCATGAATCTGGAAGCAGGTGCTGAGGACACCAGGGCCCATGCATCTTGGTGTTCGTGCATAGCTAGCATACCACCTAGTGCTCATGGATATGGCATCATCTACGGTGTGAAATACCATGGGTCTGCCACCGATGTGTCATGGACCATCCCACACACATATCACTAAGTATAGTACGGTAGGACATTAAATCCGAGCCTGGCATTTACAATTAGCATATATACTACCAAAGTACTTCAGTTATAAACAAATTCATATCTTCTTGTCTACTATATTACATACACTGTGTTGTACATGATTCAATCGTACTTCTAGGTAATCAAGCCGAAACGTAGAGCGTCCAGCTGTCGTATATTAGCCTGCGAATCCTATGCGGTACTCGAAGAGGCGCTCGTAGGGTCATTCTCTTGCAACCATTTCCTCCGTGGTATGACTCTCAGCACAAACAGTATAGCGAAGATCTATCTGAACGTACACGTCGATGGGCAAAGCTATGAGCTCTGATGACTCTGACTTTTACGGTACTCTGAATAATCACCCTGTCTCCTTAAACGATTCTTAATTCTTGAGATCTAGGGGACGACCATGTGGTCGAAGATCTGGAGCAACGAGTAGAACACTTGGACGTCCGGGAATGGTGGCACGACCACGGCAACCTCGATACACCCCTAAAGCTTCAATCGAGGGGACAATCTGAGAAGGCTTCACACCTCCATAATCCCTACGCCGGCGACGAATATGCGTGGCAGCTGACTGAAACCGTCGACGCATTCCTCCATCGCCTTCCCCCAGCGACGACAGAGGAAACCCCAGGCCACTCTTGGATTTGGATTGCTAATCCGTATATTAAGAGAAAGTCCAAGAGCGAGGCCCAGAATCAGCAGGTCCGTGGAGGCGAAGATGAAGTCCCTGAGGATGAAGGCGCCGATCTCGCAACGCTGATGCAAGCTGGAGAAGAACGGCTACATTTTGCCTCCTCGTTCATACAAGAGTTTCGGAAGCCTGGCCTATCGAAGGCTCTCGTTATGCGAGAAACAAAGAAAGCCGGTATGGACGCTGCCAGAGATATCCTCGAATTAGCAAAAGGCCTCCGAGTGACGTGTGGCAAGGTAAGGCAGCTCCTCCATAATCCATTCATCGCTAATCAGAGTAGTGGATGCTCTTCTGTACTGTTTTCGAAATTAACGAGGTCTGGGAATCCGTCGCCAAGGCCACCGCGAATAACGAGCTGGGCATTGCCGCGAAGGTAGCAACGAAACCACACCTCGACCAGAGAACAGAGCGCCTTATTTGCGTATATACAGAAGACTTTTCGAACATAAAGGACGTAACACGGGTAGCTGAGAAACTAAAGCAACTTGGCCTCACCAGGGGCAAACCGCTCTATTATAAGCCTGGTTAGTCCGTTCAGCCATTGACGCGAATTCCGAATACTAACCAATGACAGATGCATATACCTATCTGGGAATTGCTTCTGGCAACCCGTGGGAAATTAGAGCTTCCATATACGACACACGATCTTTGCTGGGTAAATAAATAACACGTAATCATTAATGAGGTTGCAGGTGTCGCGTAACGAGGCTGCAAATTGCCCCTTTGAAGAGTCTCAACCACTCGGGATGCCCTTCAATGTTTCTGATCTCTATGAAGCTCGTTATAACGGAAGCAATTGCCGTATCCTCAAAACTCCACCAAAAAAAAGATATAGCTGTCTTAATGCTCCAACGCCACCCAATGCAAGTTCGTAACAATGCAATAAACATAAGCACCATGAAGGTCCCAAAACACGCCGATTTAGCTTAGACAGTTCCTCGCATCGATGTCTCCTCCAGGGAAACTTATTTCAAAGGATTCTGCAGAGTGTCTTCCATAATCCAACCTACAGATATTCTGGGATTTGGGATCTCAGCAATAGCACGAGTCTGTACGCACTATTGCCGTTGAGATAATATCTGTGAAGCTTCTTGGTTCGGAGGAAGCCCAGGCTCTCGTAGAGTTTCATAGCCGGTATGTTGGTCTCTTCGGTTTCCAGCACTATCTCGTCGGCATCGCGCCTGGCCATGGCGTCGATAGCTTTCCGAACCAGAGCAGTCGCGATGCCCTTTCCTCGATAGTCCGAGGACACAACTAACATGGCGATGTAACCTCTAAAGGTGGGTTTAGAATGTGAGGAATGGTGTTCGAGCTTGCAGATTATAACGCCTAGGAGAGAATCGTCGGTGGGGTGTAAGGCCTAGTAAGTAGAGATTTGGGTAAGACACAGTCAGAAGTCAGACTTCGGATCAAGCAAGACACCGGAGGACTCACCAAGTAGCACAAATGTGCCCACTGGTACAGGAAGTATCGATAGACATAGATACTGTAGGGCTCGCTAAGGTCTTTGGATATCAAATCTCGGATTGCTGGTAAATATTTCTCCTCGAGAGAATGGCTGTATTGGATATATCGTAGTTCGCCGAGAGGTTGGACCTGCTGGGATTCCTTCGGGTCCGTTGTGCCATTCATGGTATTTAATTATTGCTTCTTGGCGCGGTGTTGAAAGCAATAATGTATGCTAATCGGTGGAAGTACGCTCAAGTGATGGCAAGGAATGTCAAGAAACGTGGGCATTTACAAAGTACCTAGAGAATGATAATAAGAGTGAAGCTAAGTATGTCGGAAGCAAATGCCGAAGCTGGGCGAGCTTGTACAACAAGAGCGACCCCGTCTCGTCGTGCGCCCACTTTCACATGTGAGCGAACCCAGGCTGCGTTAGTTGCACATGTGTCTAGGTGGTAGGTACTTGGTTACCGCTACTACCTACCTACAGCCCTGAGGTACCTAGGCAGGATTGATAGAGGCTCTGCTAGTGGATCAGCTGATTGGTTCGTAAAGATCATCCCACCTGCGAATAGCTCTGAACAAGGAGGTACGCAGCGCCATTGGGGGATTTCTACCTGCACGAAATAGGCTAGTCTGCACCTTAGATACTTCTAATCGGCCCACCTGCGTTGGCCGTAGATGCAGCCTGGGGTGGCCGTAATCCACCCTGCTCCCCACACAGTAGACACTACACTAAAATTAGGTGGCGTTTCTACTAATGTTCGAGCATAGCCTATGTACTAGCCTCTATTAATATAATTAGTATAAGTAGCCTATAGTTGGTGATAATTTTTTTGGTGTTTTTGTCAGCGTTATAATCTAACATAATAATAGCGCAATAATAATGTAATAACAACGTAATAATAATAGTATAATAGTGAGATAATTAGTAATATAACTAATGCTATAATAATCTATGATTAGTGATAGTTTTTTTAGTGTTTTTTTATTATAAAGATAAAAAAAAAAGCTAGTTTTCCGCTTATCTAGCAACTTAACACCTTCTTTTGCTATTAATATCTTTACTAACTATTTTATATAGTAAGTTGTTATATTAAAGACCTTTAAACACTTAGATATTTTAAACTTAGCAGTTTTTTCAAATTTGTACTTTTTATATTTATAATATTAAAAATGTTACTATAACTAACTTTAAAACTTTTCATTTTGTCCTGCCTTGCTTTGCTTTACTATAGTCCTTTATTTCTTATACGTGCTACTAGTTAAACTCGAAGGTATTGGAAACGTTACTATAACTAGCTTTAAAGCTTCTTATTTTACCTTACTTTACCTTGCCATAGTCCCTTGTTCTTTATATATACCGCTGGTTAAACTCAAAGGCGTTTAGCCTACTAAAAAGAAGAACTATATTATATTACCTTTTAACCAGTCGCTTTGCTTCTGCTCGTGTATTTTCTGCTTAAGCCTTTTTTTCTTTATTAAAGGTAGGCTTATAGCTAGGCTAGTAGGCAAGGAAAAAAAGACCCAAGTTTTATAACTTGTGCTATTTAAGCCTTACTAGTAATGTAAGTAAGTTAATATTAGAAGATAAGCTACTTATTATTATAAAAGTCTTGTGCCTAAAGTCTACTACTATAGACCTTAGACGTATATTATTATTAAAAGCGTTATAATAATATAGATATAGGTAAGGTCGTAATAGGCTAGTATTTTTAAAGATAAAAAAAGGTTATAGATCTAATAATCTGCCAATTTCTTTAAGTCTTACTAAAACTATAAATATAGTAAAGATAGTATTACTAAATATTTAATAGTTAGTAATATTTCTACTTTTAGGTTAAGATAATTTACTAAATCTAAATAGCCTTTTACTTACTAGTTTTAATAGTATTTTTAAGCTGGCTAAATGTTTTATAGCTTTTAGAAATACGTTTTTCTTTAATTTAGCAACCCTTATAAGCTTTTTCTAACAATCAAACTAATTAAAGGCCTATAAATAAAGGTATAAATAGTAATATAAGGCTTAAAACCTAGTTATAAGGTATACTATTTTTAACCTAGAGTTTATTTAAATAAATATATAGCAGATTTCTATATATTAAAAATTATTTAAAAAGAATTACTATATAAAGCATACTAAAGAAAAAGTTAACTAAGATAATAATATAAAGCAGAAAATCTATTATAATAATATTATTAAAAAGATTATAAGATTTAGTAAGTAAAGTAAGTAAAGTAAATAAAATAGATAAAGTTAGCCCTATAGTAAATAAGTCAGAAGGTTAAAAGGTTAGCAATATATAAAAAGGTGTAAAAGAGTGCTAAAGATATATTAGCATAAAAAGGGGATAGCTATTTATAATAGCTTAAAAGATATAATCTATATATAATATACTAAAAGAAAATATATATAAAATAAATAATTAAAATTATATTTAAAAATAATATAAAGCAAAAATAGAGTATATTACCTAAGCAACTACTAATAACTTTTAATTAGCGCCCTTTTTAACCTAGCTAGCTAGCTAGGCCTTAATAAATAATATAGTATTATTATATATTACCACTTATATTTATTTGCGCTAATACTTTAAACTAATATATTTATTTAATTTACCTTATATTAATTAATTTTTTTTGTTTTTTTTTATTCTCTAAATGTTTTTTTTATTTAAAAAAATATAGAACTTAAATATTAAAAGCCAAATAGCAATAATACCTCCCCCGGAAGGTTTATAGCCATCCTTAAACTTATATTAAAATAAAATATAATACTTATACTGCTATATACGGCTATACCCTTTGCAAAAAAAAGAAAAATACAGACTTAAAAGGCTAGGAAACGTTCTTTAAAGTCCTTTATAATAAATCAGAGACTTTTAAATTAAAAACTATAATTAAAAGCAAAAAGGCTACATTAAAAAAGACAAACTACCTATTCCAAGCGTTAATCTTTTTATATAATAACTAATATAACCTTTAAGTTAAAAACAGAACCTATAACTACCAGCTGTCTTATAGTCTAAAAAATTATAAAGTATATAAAATTATAACTAATTATTACTATTAGACTATCTAAAAAAATATATACTAAAAGCAGACTATAAAACACATTTATAAAGCTATATAAATAGCTAACGCTATATACTAGTTAACTTATAAAAATATTAATAACTATATAACAACCTTCTAAAAAACTATTAAAAAGGCCTCCTCTAATACTGCCAACCTCTTTATAATACTTTAAAACCGCTCTAATATATAATATATATTAAAGCTATAAGCTAACACCTTTATTAGTCTAATATAGTTACCTAAATAGTCTTAAAAGATATAACAGCAGTATTACTAAATAATTATAATAAATATTACTTATTAAATAAATAAATATAATATGCCTCTTTTTTAAATTAATAGCATTATAAGCATTAACATATATTTTAGTTTAGTATATACACTTCTCTTAAATAAACAGACCTCTACAATAGTATAAGCATTATAATACATAAATAACTTACAAAAGCAGCTTAAAATCCCCTAATCACTTTACATAATTATTACAGACTTTAGTACTACTAAAAAGAACGCAATAATATAAGTCTAGCTATTAACCTACTAATAGTTATACCTATTTTATATTATAAAAGCTATTAAGATAAAGATTATAACAAAATAGTAAAAATAGCTATATCTAAGTTATACTACTCTATTAATTATATTACTATTATTACCATATAAAATTATTTTAACTTTAGAAAAAATATTTAAAAAAACTATAATTATATTAAATAATCTTTAATTTTTACTAA
>NPFG01000508.1:0-25645 GCA_002288965.1 Xylaria sp. MSU_SB201401
GCTAAAAGGTTTTTAACCTAAATTATAAATTTATAATAATTATAGAAATCTTTAATACTATTAAAAAAAACTAGCTAAAAATAAAGCTAAAGATATTAAGGAAAATAATTGTAAAGTTATTAAAGATAAAGGCGTCGAGAATAAAGATACTAAATTAACTAATTTTAATTACATTTTCCGCTATCTTTTTATAAGATTTAGTCGCTAGATACGAATACCAAATAAATACCTTAATTAATTAGCTATTTAGTTATATATTAATGTATTTTGCTAGTTAATTAAGCTATTGGTTGATTATTTATAAGGGGGTTAAAAAAGAGTAATATATATGGGACCTGTTGTTTTTGGTGTTGTGCTAAGGGGTGTGTTGCGCTAAGGGGTTATGCATGGTAGTCCCGCAGTTCTGCTGGCAGCTCAAAGAGCAACGGGGAGCAAGTAAACGTCAATTGAATATTTATAAGACTATCCGAGGCGTGATCGATTTCAAATCACTTAGCTAACCGTCGCTCGACCATTTATTCAACATGTTAATTTGTTTGGTATCACATCACGATGGATCCATTTAGCTACAGGCTACAGTACGCAATGGAGGGGTCTCCCCGCAGTTTTCTAGAACTGGTCCAAGTGCCGTCCCCTGTTGCCAACAAGGGGGCTCGGCCCCATTCCCGTCACCCATCCCTTACCGAAAGCAGGCGAACAATTTGAATCGGGGAGTGTTGCATCGGTTTAGTCCAATGGTCCGGAGGAAGTTTCCACGTGGGATAATTGTCCGCTGCTACTCTTGCTGCTACTGCAGAAGAAGACGGCGAGCCTGATAGGTGAGGCGACACGGTCAAGCACAGGCTTCCTGCTCCCTTAAGCACCAGGGTAGAGGTAACGTCACGTAAGCGTGCGATAGGTGGATGTGTCTCGGTATGCTTACAGCTTTGTTCAACGACGGGCCAAGCCGTGCTACTCGAGATTCGCACCTGGTACCATGATAATCTTAACTACCGGATAATGAATGGCGATTCGTCTAACCCGGTTACGTGTCAGGCAATGCAAGTCCATGGTAAAGTCAGCATTGACAAAGGCGGGGCTGGCAGGGATGGTTGCGGTTAGGTTTCCTAACTTCACGCTTTGCTCGAGGCCAACGGCTCTACACTAATGTGGTAGTTCCCCCTCCCGTCACGAAGGGAGCCTGGCCTCCGGCGCCAAACCGTATGAACAGGTTGGCCGCTCCGCTTGTTTGCTCGCCTGGTAAAATAGGGAGCGGTGGCTTTTATTACCAGGCTGATGGGTTGGAGACCCGTGTAGGGCTGGTGGGATATCTCTCATTGGCGCAGTTACTGGTGTTGGCTGCGTCCCAAGACATCTTGCCTAAGTGCGCCGGATCGCGCATCACTACCGTACTTATGCAAGACATCCGGCCTCCCCTCTATTCGACCTAACCCACGCGACCTACAGTACACTAGTGAGATGACGGCGGGGGGTGACCAGCTGTGGGTGACAGAACATGATTGTCACAGCTTGCGGGGATCCCAGGTATCGTGCTCTCCTCGGCTTGCCACCATGCCATACAATACCCCACGCTAGGTACGCAGCGGCGGCGACGGCAGTAATGAGTGTGTCCACAATAGGTATCTGTTTTAGCTCTCGGGTAATAAATCCTGAAGTGACGGGAGACTTGTCCCACGGCAAACATGGTCAGAGGGCTGATCAGATGAAGAGAGGGATTTCTCTCATAAGCTCTGTATAAAGTCCTGTCTCCTCTCCCTTACAACCCTGTCCCGGTTACCTGTCTCAGCAGTTAGAGTAAGCTCGTGTGCTATATATCATATCTCTTATTTGACCTTCTTACGAAGTCCGGCCAGATACCACATACACGCACTTGGACCAGATCTATCTAGTAGTAGGACAGACAACATGGCTGGCAACAAGCAGCGACCGCCTTTCCGTGCTGAGCATCTAGGCTCGCTCTTACGTCCCAAGGAGTTGACCGAGAGACGGATTGAACTCGATAATGCTAAGGCCCTCGAGATTGCCAATGATGAGAAGCTGCATGAGATTGAGGACAGGGCGATCAATGAGATCGTCAAGCTACAGTTGGACCTGGGGTTTCACGCCATTAACGATGGAGAGTATCGGCGCCACCAGTTTTGGGGCACGTTCTTCCCGAATCTCGAGGGTTTTGAAGAGATAAATGCTCCTGACTGGGGGATGTTCCGCATGTATGTCCCGGACATTGCTGCCTTCAGTGAGTTGCTTCTCATACATGAATTTTTGGGAAGATATATGCTAATACATCACTCTCACCTATAGCCGAGTCAGGCCACAAACCAGGCGAGACCGTCGTCTGCACTGGCAAGATCAAGCATAAGGGCAGCAGTTACCTGTCGGACTGGAACTATCTCAAGAAGCTTGTGCCCGCTGAACGCGTTAAAGATCTCAAGATCACACTTGCTGCTCCGGAATGGTAAGCTTCACTGCCCATCCCTCTTGTCTCCATCTCCCTTTTGTCTAAAAACCAAGGCTCTGAAGCTAAGCGGGCATTAGGTATCATTTACGCTACAAGAAGGGATATGCTTATCCCGAGAGCGTATATGCGAACGACGCCGAATATTTTAAGGACTTAGCCGTGGCATACGCGACCGAACTTCAGACTCTCTACGACAATGGAGTCAGAAACGTCACCATCGACGACCCAAACTTAGCTTGTAAGACCAGCTCACCGCCCTGCCTTATAATATCACTAACCAGAGACCCTCCCAATCACGCAGATTTCTGCTCAGAAAAAATGATCGCAGGATTCAAGGCAGACGGCGAGGACCCGGACGCGCTCTTCGATTCGTACGTAAAGCTCTACAACGACTGCATCAGCTCGCGTCCGTCGGACATGCATCTCGGGATCCACTTATGCCGGGGCAACTTCGCCTACAGCAAGCACTTCTCCGAGGGCGGCTACGACCGGATCGCGACGAAGCTGTTCCAGGATATCAACGCGGACACGTACTTCCTCGAGTACGACACGAGCCGCGCGGGCACCTTCGAGCCGCTGAAGGAGCTCCCGACGAACAAGAACGTCGTCCTCGGCGTCATCACGAGCAAGTTCCCAGAGCTGGAGAACCTCGAGGAGCTGAAGGAGCGCGTGTACTCGGCGGCAGATATCATCGCCAAGGGCTCGGGACAGACGCGCGAGGAGGCGCTGAAGAGGATCAGTGTAGCCCTCAGTGTGGATTTGCGAGCCATCACCTTGGAAACGCGGTGACGAGGGATGATATGATTGCTAAGCTCAAGCTCGTAAGGCAGCTCGCTGACTCGATCTGGCCTGGCGAGCCGTGAGAAGTGGCGGGGAAAGAATGAGCCAATGTTGTGCGCAATCAATGTGTGGCAAGCATGCGATAATAGCGAAGATCTATATAGTCGGAGATACCAGCGAATCATGATAGAAATTTTGGGAGAAGTCGATACTCTATCCAATAGGTTTTGTGAAACATGCGTGTTAGGAGCATGGAATCTTCAGCTGTCCAAAGATGTAAGTATGTAGGTCGGCTCTTAGACAGCAGGAGAACACATATGGTGTAACAGGGCAAATAGACTAGAACTGTCAAGCCTCGATTCCTGTGTAATGAGCTTGCGGTGCCGGTATCTAATGTCAAAGCAGCGTTAACAAGGCCTCATATTCTCAGCAGCTGAAACAGCCACTCGACCAATTCCTAAGAAAACCGATATGTTTATTTTTGCAGTCCCTTATCCTCTTCTGACCCAGTTCATCTGGGAATAGTATCTAGGTAGGTAAGCACGTAATCATAACGTCGTCAATGCTAATGCAGCCTATCATAAGTTCCCCCTTGTCCTTATCTTTTTCTATCCCGTAAACTTTTAATTCTTGCTTACTGCCCTTTTTCTGTTTTCTCCCTAGCTCCTTTGCTTCGTCTTTTATACCTTGTGTTTTGGCCTTTCTATTTCATTGACCGCCATCGACGCGAATAATACGTCCCTCGACCCGCGGCGCAATGGCCCGCGTCCAATCTACCTGGAACTCATCTGCACGAAGCTCGTCGCCGAGCTTGCACTCGACACCCGCGATGCGCGCCCACTTGCTGAAGACGCGGCGCATCGTCCGCATCTCGGCGTCGAGGTGCTCGATGGCGGTCTCCCGGCGCTGTTCAGTCGAGTCGTCCTCGCTCTCGCTGTCTGACTCGTCGACGGGGCGGGCGAGGCTTGCGCGACGCTCACGGATTCGCTCCGGTTTCCAGTCCTCCCAGCCGCTGCTAGTCTGTGCCGACGTCGACTTGGGAGGCGGTGGAGCCGACCGTGTTGTAGGCGAGGGCGCCGCAGAATAATGTGGGTGTTTTTCGCCAACTTTGCTCGCCACATCCTCCCAGTGTCGGCCCATGCTCGCACCCCAGTGCTTCCACTGGCCCACGACCTTGAGCGACATGAAATACTGTCGCAGCATCATGGATATCAGGATGCCGTTTTCCTCAGAGACGATCTCTTCAGCTATTCCGCCTTCTGGTTCTACGAGCAAGCTGTCGTACCCGTCCTTGCCTCTCGCCATGTACCCACGAGTGACGAGTTTGTACTTTTTCGCCATGTCTATTGACTCACCACCGATGGAGGCAGAGACGATGCGGGAGCCAGAGGGTTTGGACGGGTCAAACTCGAACTTGATGTTGGAAACCTGCGGGAAGCGGCCCTCGAGCGCTGGGTATTGTGACACGCTGTTTTCAAGAGCATCCCATATGCCTTTTCCGAGCACCCGGATGACGACCACCGGATCCTCAAACGGAAAGCAGCTCATGATGTCCTTCAGTAGGATAGGGCCGGGTGCATAGACTTGATCGCCGCGGATGGTGCCAGACGCCATCAGGCTGCAATCTCCAGAATAGTAGTGTCGCATGATATCGCAGACGAAGTTGCCGATATTGCTCTCCTGTAACCGAACGGTGCGGAATCGGGCATCCAGGGGTGCGGCGGTGTAGCCTATGGGCTTCTGAAGCTTCTTTTTGATGTTGGCCGTCGATGCCTCAACTAACTCTAGGGTAGGGCCGTGTTGTGAGATTTCTGATGTAACGTCTCTGCGGATGATGTCGATGTCCCATCGTCCTGAGCCACTAGGTTTTCGTCTCGCTTCGATATAACTTAGTTGCTTGAAGTCGGTGCCCGAACGTAGTACATGGGTTCCTTTGATAAAGCTATGGTTATAGTAGTGGTCGTGGCCACCGAGGATGATGTCAATTATGCCATCAGTTTGCTCGGCTAATTTATTGTCATTGGGTTCGCGCATGTGTGTCAGGGCAATGACGATCTCAGCTCCCTCTGCACGGAGTTGCGGAACGAGTTCCTTTGCTGTCTGGCTGGCTGATTTGTAGACGAGGTCAGGTGGTAAACTGTTAATGGTGGCGAGCCACTCTCGTTCACCCAGGCCAATAAGCCCTATTTTGATACCATTTGACGAGGTGATGATATGTGTCTTTTTACAATTGCCGATGGGTACGCCATCACCCAATGCGGGACTAAGAGAGTGAGATGTCAGTAATTATGGTGTATAACTATTTAATAATGAGTCTTGAAAATATGAGAAGATGGTCAGTGTCCAACAGAGATAAAAGAGAGATGACGGGGAAAACACCATACTCTAATACATTCGCAATGAGCCACTATTGAACACGAAGAGTCAGTAATGTTTTCATCTTATGGAATCCGAACTGTAAAGAAATATGTCATACGCACTGGAAAGTTGCACTTTGATGCTAGATGCCTGAACTTGCGGACACCAAAGTCGAGATCGTGGTTCTAGGTGCCCGGTCAGACGTTATATTATGTGATTAAAGAGCCAAGGAGGGAGGGTATACACACTCCCAGAGCGGCCGCATCGGTTCCCGCATTATTTAACAACGGAATCATATGATCGCCTGGGCAATTCAGAACCAATTAGCCCAGCAGCCATGAACGGAGTGACTTGCGCTCTTTCAAGGAGGAAGCATGCCTCATCACCAAGACACGACACACATACCTTTCGTTACCGAGCTTTCCAGACTGGGATTGAAGGCGTCGCCGGAGAAGAACGTGAGCAGATCCGACTGTCCTTCGAACTGTGGTCCCTTGCGGTAATGGTCTATTAGACTCATGAACCTCGCCACACCGCCTACGGGCTCGCTCGAGGACGAATCGACGTGGTAGACGTCGTTGTAATGGAGGATCCGGAGATCTGGCGCTCCGCCGTTCCCGACGCCCGAGCTGTACGTGACAGTCTCGTTTGGCGGTGAGTTCTTTCTGTCAGGCATGGTGGTTGGTGGTTGTGTTTGCGTGGTGTTTTTAATTAAATTGACAGCTGATCTGTAACCTTCAGGACAGAGGCACACGACACCAACACGAGTACGATAAGCGGCCGGTTTATAGGCGTTCTACTAGAGCAGAACCTCTAGAAATCAAGAATAACCACGTTAGTGATCTCAAGCTTAAGATGGGACCCTTTTTGTACCTAGCCTTCTAAAACCAAGGGAAGGTAGGTACGTGGGAAGTGAGAGGTGAGAGATGAGAGCTAAGGTCTGTTTGAGCCCTTACCTATCAGCTCTTCCATTGACTATCAACGATAGGTGACGGGCATGTGAGTAGGAGGGGTCCTGATCGTGGAGCTGTAAGCCTAGGACAGTAGTGTCCAGGAACGCGACCAATCAGCGTGTCCGAATTACCCTACCCGCAGTTGGTTGAAAGCGATTTCCCCTGCAGTTATCAAGAGCGAGCACTGCCACTAATCATGGGTCTATCTTGAATCGCTGGCACCAGTAATCGGTCTATCCGTAATCCGACCGATCAACCGGATAGTTTCCTTCAATGCCGGCATCCAAAGCTGCTTGTGTTAAATGGGACATGTAGTGGAAGGTAAAGTCCACCGCCTTTCATGGTCTCGATCAGATGATATTGTTACTGTGGTTGATCACACAAGCATATCAGTAAATAGTGGGCGGTGGTTTACCTCGAAGATCAGAAAGATGAAATCGACAACATAATATGTCGATATACGTAGATATATATGTATGCAACGACCACTGACTCAGTCAGTTCCAACATCGCTCATTCAATCGTCCGGTGTACTCTCGATATTTCTAAGGTAGGAAATCTCTAACAAGCAGACCGTGACAAACTATGGTACCAACCGAAGCCAGAAACACCGACAAAACGGCCCATAGATGACCCAGGACGCCCATTACATGATATGTAGCATGATATGATGTGTACCAGGCCACCAAATGTCGTGTTACCTGTCCTTTCTATTCCGCATACCTATGCCCATGCCTATACCAATACCAACCCCTAGTCTACCTTTATACACCTAGATGCCCGATGAAGATAAGGAAGAGACATAAAATCACCTGAGCAAAGGGCGCGAAACGAGAAGAAACGAGAAAGTGTGAGAAAAACAAGAAGCAAGTGCCTGAGCATCAAACTACTCGAGCAACATGAATAGCTGTTCCTAATCTGATAAACGCCGCTAGTCCAATCCATACAAGGAAAAAAAACATCTACTTATATACAAAGAATGCAATACAACTGCGCGAGCAGAAAGGTATTATAAAATGATACGCGAACTAAGCGAGCCGTTACTGTCTAAAGACCAGGAAATCAGTCGAATGCATCATCGTCGCTGTCCGAATCGACGGGTGCCTCGACATAGGCTATCTGGCTCTTGGACTCCACATCTGTCATCTCGCGCCAGGTGCTCCAGCTGAGAACCAGGAATGCAACGACAATCATGGCACCGCCAGCCAAAGTAGCAAAGGATAGGGCCTCGCCGGTAATCAGCCAGTCAGCAACAGCCACAATGAAAATAGTGAGGAGGGCAGCGACCGAACTGAGCACGGGACTTGTAAGCGAGATAAGAACGAGGAAACTGCCGGCAAAGATAGCGTTCATGATGACGCTGATCCAGAGATAAACCGCTGTGGTCGCGGAAGGTAGCTCAAATGTCTCCCAGCCAAGGATGTGTAGGATGGGCAGCGGGATCCAAAGTACGAGCAGAGTGAACAAGCCGATGCAAGAGCCAAATGTGTTTGCAAAGATGACGCCACGAGCGGCATCGGCACCATCTGGCGGACAGGCGTACCGCTTATACAAGACCTCGTAAAGGCCGTAAAGGACACTGCCGACGCCGATAATGAGGTTGCCAAGTAACCTAGTGCCAGCATCTTTGGCATGGCCTGGATCGCGAGAATCACCATAAGCGACAACAAGAACGCCGATGATGGCGACGAGCACGGCGAGTGACTTATCCAGTCGGAGCTTCTCTTTGAGCAATGGGACACTGAAAGCGTATGCGAAGAAAGTAGAGCAGTTGTATATGGCCGTAAGGTTGCCCGGACTAGTCATATTAACGGCCACATACCATGTTAGCCCGCCAAGGGTAAGACAGCTCGTGACGAAAGCCGTGGTGCGCGCAAAGTACATATAAGGGGGGTGCTGAAGGTAGTGCCGGGTGATATCGAGCCGTCGTTCAGCAACCATATGCGCAGTGGAGCGGAGGAGCTCCGTATGGTGGCGCCAGAACGTGGCCCAGGATATCTGGCGATTGCTCAGCCGTAGGATGAGCAGCTGAACGGGCCAAAGAAGCACCCACGAGCCGTGGGTGAGATACAGCATGCAGTAGCCTTGTTCCAGCCAAGTTCATGCTGGACGTAGCGACCGAGCTCGGCCTGAACGACAAAGGCCACGAGACACACGACGAGGAACATGGCGGCAAGCAAATACTTCTTGCGAGCCACCGCATGGGCTGCGGCTTCGGGGGAGTGTGACAGCGTGTTCGAGCCGGTAGCAGTCATTGTCGATACTGAGGGAGGTAGGTTGGATGTGGCTCGGGATTCGAGGTCGTGACGGCGGGGACGGCGGGGGTCTCGGCCATGGTCCTTCTCCAGTAAAGGGGCTTCAGACTGGCCGTCTGGTGGGAGGGCAAGAGAAGGCCTGGTAGTTCTTTCGGGCGTCATCTTATCAGGATGTTCCTCGTCTGAGTCGTCGCTGAAGTGTTGCTTCACCTCATCAAAGTGGGTAGGCTCGGGAGTGTTCTGAAGAGACAGATCTGGCGGGTAGGCATCGGGCGTGTCAGCGGTAGATCAGGTGGCTCGTACATACTATGCTGTATGTATATGCATATAAGACGGGGAGACGGGGAGACGGGGAGTTCCTTTGATAGACATACCTGCTCGTGACGGAGAGTTGCCATTGGCCCGAGGATTGGGAGACGACGTTCGCAAATGTGAACTTGTCTCTCTTGAGAGACTGGACAGGCGTATGTTGTCATTTGGATGCATCACATGGGATATGTAGGGCAACGGGGTATCCAGGTAGGTATATATATAGTACAGATTTAGGGAGGGAAATCAATCAATAGGAAAGCACAGAAAGGGCCCTACCCGTATACTTCGCTCATTAGCAGTAGCGATATACAGATACAGGCAATAATGTACAACAAATAGGAGGCAGGAGGCAGGTACTTGTGGTAGGGACTAGGAAGACACGACGAGGACGTGAGAATGCAGGTAGTACAAGGTCTTGGTTCGGTGGGTCAGAGGTTGGAAAGTGCATTTTGTTGCAGATGTACAGTACTTCAAGGTTGGGTGGTGGGGCCCAGTTGTCAAATGTCAGATACCAGATGTCAGATGTCATAGGTATGCGGCATGTACGTGAGATAAGAGGTTGCTACCCAAAGGCATTGTCTCAACCGGGGCGTGACTTACAGAATAGATTCAAGTACCTATGAAGGTAAGTAAGTACCTGCGAATCCAACGTTGTACAGACAGGGCGAGTAGTTGCAACCTTGGATAGAGGTACTTTGTGCTACTGTAGCAGTGAATCCGAAGTAGGTTCTACATAGTTCATGCCGACATTCTCGTATGTAGGTACATACAAATTAAGTTGCGCATATTAGCTTTGAAGTATAACCCAAACTCTAACTTAATCTTGGTGTATTGTACATGCGTATATAGAGAAGGGGATTAGAAAAGGCAGCAAGTACGTAAATATCTTTTCCCTTGTTTTTTACTTAGGATCTTACCCTTCTCCCAGGTCTGTCGCGGGTTGCAGTCCTTACAGTGTGGACATCTTGCAATGGGCATCTCGAAAATGCCATAGCAAGGTTAATAAACCCATTACCGTGGATCAATATGCTGCATAGTTGTACTGTAAAAAGTAACCGGGTGCCGCGTCAGGGGCTTGCTGTTCGTGGATAGCGTACCAACTGCTACGCTAGTGGGGGAATGTACTGTACATAAAAGGCACCCCCATCAGCCTTAATCCCATGGACACCATTCGCTACGACCCGCACCGACAAAAGGTCCCCTTATGCACTTTAACAAGGCACGGGATATCACCTGATCGAAATAGCGCGAAGAGGGTACCTAGGTAGTCGATCGGCGGTATGACGAAAGTAGTGGTGTAAATGACATTATTTTGTATTAAAAAACGTTCAAGTTGCCTCCCGCCTCAAGTTTGGTAAGTAGGCTTATTTAGAAAGCAGTCGGTCACTCGCTCATCAGTCGGACCTTACGGGAGAGTAGACATCCCACACCGAGTTGTAGACAGGCTCGCGATAAAGGCTTAACTAGCAACAACCTGTTAGGCGCTCATCTCGGGAAAGTGAGGTAACCGTAGGAGAATTCCGCCAACCAAAGATGTGATATATCATAAACGGTAAGGTCTGCTTGCAATACTACACAGCGCTTGCCAAGCACACAAGGCAGAACGCGTCAACTACCGAGTTATCACAGTGAGCTCGAGTTGAAGATATCTAACGTCTAACGTCTGCCAACATTTGGGTATGTCAAGATCATCGTGCTGAAATGTGCTAAGTAGCGCTAGAGCTATACTTTTGAATTTCATCACATCGAAAGTCATCTTCCTGGTCTTATGCTCTCAGTCTGACAAGACGATTTCTTTGCTGAATCGTTCAATTCTATTGAGGCCTGCATGGATACTCTATCTCTAACTACTTAGGTATCTGAGCGCATCTATTTAGCCCCGGGCCCAAACAGCGCCTTCTGGGTATCATATTTATAAACCAGGTCCTTGTGCCAGTAATTCGGCGCATCCGCCTTGCAAATCATCCAAGCCTCATCGAGTGCCTGCACGACGTCTTCGGGGAGCGGTCCCTTCTCAAGGCTGTCCAGGTTTCCGTCGAGCTGCTCATAAGACGAGATGCCGATCAAGATACCGTCGCCGCCATTATTCTTGATGCGCAGTGCGCTGTGGTGCACAGTCCAGCGCAGGGCTGTCTCGATCATCGTTAGCCCGGGATGCTTCTCTATGGCGCGCTCGATGGTCTGCAGTGCCCGGAACGTGCTGTCTTTGAAGTAGCGCTGGCGGTAGTTGGCCCCCGTTGGGTTGTTTGAGCCGAAGCGTCCTTCTTGCACCTCCATGTCCTTAGACTTTATCTTGCCGCTGAACAGACCACCCGCGACTATGGAACATCACAGTCAGCCAAAAGCTTTACAACGCGATACAAGTCTCGGTGAGGACTCGCATTGTGAGTTCGAGGCAAGGAAATTTCAATGATTCCAGAAGATGAGGAGAAGTCTCGAGTTACTCACTAGGGTTGTAGACGACGATTTCAAGGCCGTATCGACGACAAGTAGGGACCAACTCGGGCTCGATACCCCGGGTAATGGCATTATACATAGCCTCTATGATAACAAAATATTAGCTCTGTCCGAAGTATTATAAAGACAGAGAAAATATCAGTTCCAGCGAGGCTGGAATCACACAAATGTCATGTTACGGCTTGCTGAATTAGGATGATTGACTCACGATAGATAGTAGGCCGCACCCAGTTGTTGTACTTGCAGATCATGACAACCTCGGCAATCTCGGCGGCCGTGAAGTTGGAGAGGCCGAGCCGGACGAACTTGCCAGCCTTGTGCAGCTTATCCACGGCCTCGAGGGTTTCAGCGAAAGGCGTCGCCCTGTCCGCGGCGTGGAGATAGCAGATCTAGAGAGCCCAAATCATCAGCCTTGCGCTCTAACTATTCGCTGTTCTCACCCAACCTAGCATCATGACACCAAACCGGAGATAATAAAAACCAAAGCACTGGTGTACAAGCGGGGAGATATCATAAAAAAGCAGCAGCAGCACGCGCGAAAACACCCGCTGGGGGAAGAAAAAGAAAACCCACATCGATACAATCAGTCCCCAGCTCCGAGAGACTAGTCTCTAAGCTTTGCACGATCTTCTCGGGGGCATGGTCGCCATCCTGGCCGGGGTACTGGAACTTGGTGGCGAGTGTCAGGCCGCGATCCTTCCAGCCGGCCTCACGGGTGAAAGCCTCTTGTTTGCGCGCCGTGTAGACGCGAGCCGTATCGACCTCGTTGTAACCCCGCTCCTGGAAGCGGTCAAGCACGCGGCGGAACTCGCCGATGTCAGTGATGCGGGCGCCGGCCTCTTTGTCCGGGCCGAAGGTCATAAGACCTAGGATGATACGGTCCCGCGGGGATGAAGGGATGAGGGGCATTTTGTGAGATGTGAGTGTGTATGTGCCCGTGTGTGATTTGAAAAGAAAGAAAAAAAAGGCTCAGATAGGTATTAAGAGGGGGTGTCGGGGATGATGTGATGCACCTGGAGATATGTAGATTAAGTAGCTACCTAGGCAACCAGCCTCTTCCTGAAACAAAGAATTAAAGTGCTGATACCTCGGTATATTTATACATGCATTCGCAGGTCTACGTACCTACTCTGGGTTAGGTAAACACACAGAGTCAAAGCAAGGCGATTACGTATCCTACGTACCAACCGTATCTGTAGAAGCATGCATATAAAGTGAGTAGGTTAGGTAGCTACCACTATTGAACACTCCGAACTACATCCTTGGGCGGGTTACAGTCGGGGGCACGGTAGTAGCGAGCGACTGTGATGGCGAGTATTGATAGCATGATTGTCCCCCAACGAACCACACAGACATCAATGACGTCGCCGTTGTTCGGGGGTAAAATCATCCACCAGATACATTTTAGGTATGCAATGTCCTACCTCCGATTCGGTGATAGCACGTCAGGTAAGCCTACTGAACCCCTCACTGGGTGGCCAGTTATTTAAACGCCGAATACCCTTGAGCTTGCTCTACTATGTGGGCATAATGGCGTAAACGGCTGATAGGCCATCGTGGAGATGCAGGAGAGCGGAGTATACTTTCACCTGGCGCGGCTCGTTAGATCGTAAGACAGCGTCAACGCCGAAACAGTAGTTGGCGGCGTTCGTATCCTATCACTATTTGCTTTCCAGGTAAGTCTCCTTCTTGGAGTCTTGCTGAGAATCAAAAGAACGGGGTGCATGTCCCGGTAAATCGATATACAAGTAGATTCACCAAAGCCCAGTCGATAGGAGATCTCGCCCCTCTCTGGGTGTATTTCTTTAATCCCCAAAGACGTTATACAGCTCGTCGCACGCCTGCTATCTAGATAGTCTCTAGAACAATGGAATTCGCCTTGTTCTTCCCTCCAAATTTTCTCAAATCCTGTATCAAACTTGTACATCGGTATTGCAGAAGCCAGCTAACTTTTGCTACACATATAGTATAGACCAAGCTAGAACGAGCAGAAGATAGTCTATATAGTCGAGTAAGTGTCCCAGCGAAGGGGTGAAGCGGCTGAAGTCCATTTTGCTGCACACCATAACCCCCGCCATCGGGTCGCATGCGGCAAGAGAGATATCATGCCGCATATTGACTGTACAAAGGCGGGTAGAGCTACTTGTATCAGAACTATATCGGTCTTATCGAACAGCAACCTCAGTCTCTTGTCCAACGAAAGCAGGTAGCTCAGACTCAACATCCTGCCATGTCTTGTCACCATCAACAATCGAACGAATAGCGGCAATGATTTTATCCTCATCAGCCCGGACTTGCTTTGTTGAATCTCGATCTCTTAGAGTGACCGTCTTATCTTGGACGGTCTGGAAATCGATCGTAATACCCAGGGGTGTACCAAGTTCATCGTTACGGCTATATCGCTTACCAATAGTGGCCGAAGAATCGTCGATGCGGTTGGAAATACCGATCTTGCGAAGTTTCTGAGACAACTCGTAGCAAAATGGCCGGAAGGCATCGTTGTTGGATAGTGGTACGATGAGAACCTTCGTCGGCGCAACAGTAGGAGGGAATGACAGGACCTAATACATTATAAGCCGAGGAAAACCACAATGGGCGAGCGCAAGATACTTACACCGCGAGCTTCGTCACCACCCTCGCTAGCACGCGTCCAGTAGCAGTGTTCCATGAGGGCGCTAGGGGAATAGGGGTTAGCAAACCACGGCGATATTCTTACAGACATAGTCAAGTGAACTTACTAGAGTATTCTTCCGATACCAAAGGAAGGTTCAATCACATTGGGGGTGAATTCTCGGGTGTTCTCTGTTCTTGTCCGCTGCTCGATCTTGATAAGCTCCTTGGGTACAGATACCTTGCCATCGCCAACACCAGGGACGTCGATTGTCAAGGCGCCATCGGCATCTAGGGCTTTTGCAAGCTCCTCCCTCTTCGACTGCGTGGTCGCAAATAAAGCGCTTTCCACAGCTCTGCCATTCTTCTTGAAATGTGGGCCAAACTTTTTTCTGTCTAGGTCTACCTCCCACTCTGTTACCTTGATAGGCTCAGGGCGTCGCTCACGAACAATGAGCGAAGCACCAGTCTTCTTTGCGTGTACACTCAAGTCATATGCACTGCGGTCCGCACAGCCAACACATTCAATCCAGCCAAAGGAAGTCAGCAATTCGGCGTCCCACTAAAATCAAAGGCTAGGTTAGTGTCTGGTGGTCTTGTAGGAAAATTAATCGCTCAAGATCGAGCGGCCTAGTGACCCGCACTCGGGAAGTATTTTCCTCTCGAAGTCTAGGAGATTGGAAAAGCACTCACACAATCAGCAGCGTAGTGAGCCATCTCGTTTGCCATATGCTGTCTGAAACGAATCTTCGATTGGTCTACGCCAATCTTCTTTAGGAAAAGGTGAATGCGAGCCAGAAAGTAACCAAGGGTCTCATTGTCGACCGTGCCGTTGGCTACGGCTTGGCCAATGGTGACCTTCTGAACATCCGTCTTTCCAGAAAGCTGCGTCTCTTTGTTCAGGAGGACCAGTTCGATGTCTTTGACCTGGTTAAACCGCGGGTGCTTCTTACCACCATCGGGGTCTACAAAGTGCTCAATCTCTGCCATGAGGAATTCTCGTACACGTAATAAGCCAGACCTGGGCGAGATTTCGTTTCGGTAAGATCTGCCAATCGAGGCAGAAGCGAAAGGCATCTGTTGCTGGTTGAATTCGAGCAGCTTGGAGAAATTCAAGAATTGTCCCTGAGCGGTCTCGGGGCGCAGGTAGCCCGGAAGGTTACTGCTTGGACCAATGCTCGTCTGAAACATGAGATTGAAGTCAACCGGGGGAAGAGGCTGAACACCGGTGGCAGGATTCTTGAGGTCGTACTTTTGGATCAACTCGCCGAGCTCTTTTGTGTCGTAATTGTCTATTCTCGCCAGGACCTCTTCATACTCCTTGACTACCGCATCGTCCAGCTTGAAGATCACGGAACCACCTTTAACCTTCTTTTTCTTTTTCGGGTCCTCTTCCTTGTCCGCGATCACCTGGCCACGCGCCTGCTTGTCGCCTTTGAGCCGGTTCTCTAGGATTTCCTCGATGAAGTGGTCGGCACGGAAGATCTCGCCGTTCTTAGGGTCCTTGCACATGGAATCGGCGAATTTGTCGACGTGACCACTCGTCTTTAGGACTTCGTGGGGTGTCAGAACACTGCAGTCGACCTCGAGCATGTCTTCCTCGAGGACGAAATGTTTTCGCCAAGCGTCAATGACACCTTGCTGGAGAGCGCAACCCGGAGGGCCATAATCGTAGAGGCCAGAAACGCCGCCGTAGATCTGTAGGCATTCATGTTCAGTTTCCGTAGTATGCATACCAGAGGGACAAGACTGGGGATCAGCGGCAACATGTTTATACATACCTCAAAACTTGGGGTATAGAACATGCGCCGCCTCAGCATCGCATCCAATGTGGCGCGATCGAGGGGCTGGCCCTTCAATGTAGTGGCCGTAGTCGTCATAGTCGGAGGCCTTTTGATGGACTTTTTGCTATACAGACGGAGAGATGGGGTTGGTGCAAAAGAAGGAAAAAACGCGACGGGTATTTTTGGAGTCGACGATGGTCTAGGCTGTCCGATGCAACAGAGGTGGTGATGATAGCTTTTACGACCAGCTAATGAGGGTCGGGAAACAATGCGAAATACCCGCATCAACTCAGCGGGATGTCTGCGCGGGATGTCTGCGCGGGAGAGGAACGACATAAAAAAACCAGATATACCGATGGAGGGGCACCAGTAAGGCACGAAGTCGGAGCTTCGTTTGCTGCAAGTCGTTGACTCAGACCCGTTTGTAGCGGAGGTAGGGCGCCGGTTCGACTCATCAGGGTCGCTAATTCAATAGCGGCCAGTGGACAATTGATACTTGGAGCAACACACGTGACAGGCACCAAACTTTCCTGCTTGGGGACCTGAAGAGGCAGGCTACCCCGCCATTAGCCCGGCTTCTGAGCGTGCGCGGGTGCTGAATAAGGAGGGGTGGGAGAGATCAGGTACCTGCTTCTAGCAATATACTCATACAGTACTAACGCTGATTGGCAGATAACTATCTATTCATAGTATGCACATAAACAAGCCTTGATCTGCTCCGATATCTGCATGTCATTTTCCCTTGGCAGGAACCCCTGCCGGTAGCGAACCTCGTCCGCGCTAAACCACACTCCCCAACTTTATTTGGTCAAGTGCCACGCTCATTAACGCGTGTTACGGTCGCGTCTTAGGTCGTTCACCATCTCCCTCACTTCACCTGGAATTGGCCCGTGGGCGCGTTTTTGCTGACATAGACTGCCTGTGCCATGCCGCCAAAGCATCATCCGAACATCCATCACCTGCAAACCGCATATGTTACGCAATTTCACACTTCATGATTCCTGTCGCAATTGACATATGCGACTTACAACAACACCCTAGCTGGTACTTCTTTCTTTAGCAACGACAGTTCCGCCTGCCAGCCCCTGCTCATTTGCTCTCCATACCTAGCCTTGCTGTTCTTGATAGACCCACGTCTGCTCTAGTGTCACGGTCTGTTGCTGAGCAGTGTGTGAGGATTCTCTGTTACGAATACCCTCCGATACACTAAGTTAGGTGCAACTACCGAGATACAGAGAGCAAGAGAGAGCAAGAGAGGCATTGGGAGCAACGAGACCAACATACTGCCACCATGCCTCCCCAACCTGCAGCAGCCACAAAGCCTGCCGAACCTGGCATATATAGTGCCACATACAGCGGTGTAAGTCGTCCACGTTGCCCGATCTCCTTCTCAGACTCCTAGGTCTAATCCTCGATGCGACGTTCAGATACCTGTGTACGAGTATCAGTTTGGCCCAGAGCTCAAGGAGCATGTAATGCGCCGGCGATCCGACAACTGGATCAATGCCACTCATATCCTCAAGTGTGCTGGCTTCGACAAGCCTGCGCGAACTCGTATTCTTGAACGCGAAGTCCAAAAAGATGTACATGAGAAGATCCAGGGCGGGTATGGAAAGTACCAGGGCACATGGATACCCTTAGAATCAGGAGAACAACTCGCCCAGAGGAACGGCGTTTACGATCGCCTCCGGCTAATCTTCGAGTATACACCAGGTGGTGAAAGCCCGCCGCCTGCCCCCCGTCATACCAGCAAGCCCAAGGCGCCTCGAAAACCCGCTGTACCAAAATGGAATAACAGTACGCAACTCTCTGGCCGTTCCAACAAGTCAAGGGGCGCCTCTAACATGACTATGTCAGACCTTCCACCTCCTCAACAACCCCCGAGAGAAGAGTTTGAAACCCAGAGTCAGCCGATCAACGAAGATGATACACCCGATAACGTCACTGTTGCTTCCGTGTCTTACATGGCTGAAGACGACCGTCATGATCTGTCCCACTTCTCAACAGGTCATCGCAAAAGGAATCGAGATGAGACTATTCAGGACCTCACAGAGCAACGGCACTCTGTCTATGGTGACGAGCTTCTTGACTATTTCCTCCTTTCCCGCCAAGAAGAGCCCACTTTCCGACCCGAACCTCCTCCAGACTTCCAACCTGACTGGTATATCGATTCCGAACGGCATAGCGCTCTCCACTGGGCAAGCGCCATGGGGGACGTGGATGTCATCAAGCAGCTAAAGCGGTTCGGAGCAAACCTAGGAGCTCAAAATATCCGAGGCGAAACGCCCTTTATGCGATCTGTGAATTTCACCAATTGTTATGAGAAGCAAACATTTCCTGCGGTGATGAAGGAACTCTTCGACACGATCTCCATCAGAGATGACACAGGGTGTACTGTCATTCATCATGCTGCCATTATGAAGAGTGGCCGCGTACAAAGCCAGTCTTGCTCTCGCTATTACCTTGACAATATCTTGAACAGGCTACAAGAAACACACGATGCCAGCTACGTCCATCAACTATTAGACCTACAAGACCAAAACGGCAACACTGCCTTGCACTTAGCTGCGAAGGTGAAGGCGAGAAAGTGCGTGCGCTCACTTCTTGGCCGCGGAGCGGCTTCGGATATCCCTAACGTCGAGGGCGTCCGCGCCGACGAACTCATCAAAGAATTAAATGCGACCAGAAATACAAGAGGGCGACCCCCACAACAACGGTCTTCATCACCTTTTGCTCCTGATTCTCAGCGCCATATCTCATTTCGTGATGCATTGTCCGACTCTGTTACTAAGCTTGCTGTGTCGTATAACTCAGAGGCCGCTAATACTGTCCAAAATAAGATAACGCCTCTAGTGTTTGAAAAATTCCAGGACTTAGCTCGCAATTACGAAGAGGAGTGGAAGGAAAAAGTCGAAGCCGAGAACGAGGCCCGTCGGCTATTAGGGAACGCACAGAATGAACTATCTGCTGTGCGGCAGCACATAGCGGACTTGGAGGCCAGTCTGGAGACACCAGAGGAGGCCGCGAAGGCGGTTAGTGATTCCGCCCTGGTACAAGAGCAAGTTCTGTCCCTGCTAGCCAACCAGAGCCGGTATCATATACAAGCCTCTGTAGAACAGAGTTTAGCACTTATGAACGGGGACCAGGGTGAAGACTCGTACGAGGATAGGCTGAGACTTGCCCACGAACTTAACGACCTCCTTCACAAGCAGAGGCAGGCAGAACTAGAATATGTCAACGCCCTGGGTCATTCCGGCACAGGTGAAAAGATCGACAAGTACCGCCGACTACTCAAGCAGTGTCTAGACCGCCAAGACGCGGAGAATCTGGATACAAACTTGGATGACATAATCGACATGATGGAGGAGGAGCGGAGCGAGGGAGTAGCATTACCGGATCAAGGAGAGCCTATGATGCTATGCTGAATCCCTACATCAATACATTCCTCCTTTGTACAGTTTTAATTAAGTGTCTTATTCCTCCTACATGGCACACCGACCCACAGATATGATTGGAGTATATGTATATAATGGGCATAGCGACCTTGGTTCAGGGATTCGTCGGCGATCTATCTTTCACGATTACCTGGGGTAGACAAGAGAAGAAGAAGCTTATGAGATGATGATGATGTCTAGGATTCTTCCACGCTAGTTACACATATAGTCATCAGCTGAAAAGATTAGATGACCAACCAGAGGCTTACGGCGCGTGTTACTGATTAAATAAAGAAGTAGTAGTGTTGTCACGTAATAGGGGTAGCAAGGTATATATACCTTGTGTACAGAATCTATATTTCTTACGACATACATACATACATACATACATATATCCATGGTCAGGTGCTTCATCTTACGTATGTGAGGGTGGGAAGACTATTACAGCGTGTGGCGACTTATCCGAGAGCTGGCTACGTAGGTTAAGGTCAGGCACCCGACGCAACGCAACGCAACGCCGCGAACGATGAGGCCAAGCAGATTCCGCAGCTGTATAGCATAGCTCCAGAATTTGCAGATTACGATATGTCTCTCTCTGTAGTCACGCTGCAGTACTAGAGCAATGGCCGCAAGACCTAGCAGATACTAAGGTAGGAAGTGGGTAGGGTAGGTATATAGAACTTCTTTACGGCTTGAATTGCTACATACGACCATAGGATCTGGAGAACGCGGGGTCCCGTCCGCTCCCCCAGAGCTAAGCCAGATACCGCCAGATTAGTAGTTGGGTCGGTGACGACCAGCGAATCCCTGGTGTTGTATGTCCCTTTTTTGTCCTTTTTTTTGGTGGTGGTCTGGATCACCACGCTCTCGAGATCAGTAAACCCAATTTCCATCTGCTTGTCTGTATTTATTGCTTCAGGGGAAAGGATGCAGTAGCGTGCGTCCTATTTTTCTATAGAATGTCACAATTTCGGACGGCGCCTTTCGTGGATCCTGACCTACTCCAGCGCAGTGTTGATGTGATAGTCATTGACTCTACCTCGGCTGATGTAAAAGTTCCGCGGCTCAAGTGATTGTCTTGGCGTTTGACAGGGAAGAAAGCATCGCCACGATATTGCCATGAATTCTATTTGTTCTGTGTAACAGGGCAGAGAGAACACACTTTAGGTCATTCATATAGTCGAGGTTCAGGCAGGATCTGAAGAATTCCCTCAGATGTGTCGTGTAAAGTATTTGACTGATCTATCTATCTACTGTATTTGGTCTTCCAACAATACTAAGGTTCCGGCAAGGGTTAAAGAGTCTATTATCATCACCAGAATTTTATTCCTGTGATGATGTGATGATGTGAACTAAAGGCTTACTGTGAGCAGAACTTCCTCTAGATAGCCTATTGTTCACGTGTCACTGTGTGAATTTCTCGTTAGTATCCACCGTAGATTAACACGTAATGTTCGCGATACTCCTTGATATCGTTATATGCAGTAGTATGGCAAGGGCTGAGGCTGCTGACACCGTCATATTGTAGCAAGTGTCCATTCAGAAGAGTAAAGTTGCCCTACGGACGGCGAAGGGTACGAAGTTCCCTCTCACTTAGCGCCCCGCGAAGTGAGTAAGGCATATCACAAGAGAAAACGACATTACCTGGGAAGCCGTAGGTAGGGTTCCTAACCGTCCCGCAACAAAGCAAAAATACCTTGCAGTCCCGGCGCATGATGTTCAGGATTTTTTATCCGTGTCTTTTCTAGTAAGGGACGGTGGCAGTCTCATTGCTGACTATCCTCCGATTCCCTTCAAAAGTCCGACGGACTTCCATTATGCGGAACGATCACCTGCTACACCGAGTCAGCTCGTCCATGCCAGCGCACAATCATGTCAGTCTATTGATTATAATACCCAAGAGTTATGATAGCCCGACAGTCCGATACCCCGCCATCCTAGCAGAGCCTCTACCTACCGTACTCATAAGTGTAACATCATATCATAAAATGCTGACGCGGGCGATTGAGCAGACAGGGGGGGTGCTGGCAAGGACACACTCACTTACCAACCAGCCAGTCGGTGGCTTGTAGTTGGATTTCCAGATTCAAAGGCGTAAGCGGGGTGATACACCATTCGGCGTTCTCGGTCTTTGAAAATTTTGAGAAATTCCGGACGAACATCAGCATTGATATTGGCCCTTGAGTCAGCATCAATTGCAAACAACATTACCGTGGTACAAGAGAATTCAAGGGCCGGGCGAGTCCGAATTAGTAGTATGATTTGAATTTTGATATGTCAAAACTTTATGTTTCACCAACGCTTCCATGACATTTCGGCGGACAGAATTGTTGTAGTAGCAGAAGCCGGCTTCAGGCAGCAGTCGAATTCGTTTCTCGGTGTATGACATAAGCAGTACTGCTTATCGAATGTCCATCCGACGAAGATCCTCATGAGCCTCCAGAAAAGTTGGAGCAAGATGATGGCAGACATTAGAAGCCATGCAACGCTGACAAGTTGAGCGTCGGCTCTCATCGTTCATTGAGAGCGAACAGCGGGGAGGCTGAGGTAGGCTAGAGGAAACTGTTAGCTCTGTACGGTAGAAATAGAGTTAACTAGTTATTGTAGTGTAGCTTGATAAACAGACCCTGATGGTATATCGACTTTCCTCTGAAAAACTTGTGCGGCTGTTAGCGGGCCTTCCAATTTGACTAACACGGTGCCTTGATACTACGGCAGCTCCATTGGCATGGGCGATATGACAGATTGACCGTTATAAGGGAATACTATAACCGCCAATGCCAGGCACGTGTAGACAGAACAGTGCCAGGAATGGAGAAGTGTTAAAGATGAGAACAAGTGTCATTTGTCATGATCGCAGATGGTTCTCATGGCGACGTTGGGCTACATAACCCACATTGGCTTTTGATGCTTGCCGCCTTGATTCGCGCCTCGCAGATGCTTGTAGTATTAAGCAGTAGTGTTTGCCTATCGGTGAACGTAGTGGGTTATCTCCTGCCGAATCAAACTCAAGCTGTTGGCACTTTTTTTTCCCTTCATCAGACAGAAACCAATATGGATGAGGTGGATCGGGAAGCACTAAGAGGGACTTGACAGCGCGACAAAGAGCGCTGTTGTCGCGATTGGAGTGAAAAGATAGCGCGATCTGCAGGTTACAAATATAACAGCAAGGGGTGGCTGGGGTTCAGATCTCATAGGGCTGAAAGTGCATCACAAAGACAGTATGGTCCTGGACGATCATTGGAGAGCTACCACTGTTGCGGTGACATCTTGCATGCGTCAGCGCATTCGACTAGGTAGTGTACATGTAGCGCCGATAGGGCGTGGGAGCCACGTCAGTCCGTCAGCGTTGGGGGCGCGCCAATGAAAACGGTGGGCAGAGGCAATAAGAGGCCAGGTATTGTTGATGCTGCTCTGACGGTACCCACGTATACACAGAATAAGGTGCTGAAGGAGGGCTGGCGACTAATCAGATCTCGTACCGCTGTCCTGGTGACTCTCGTGTCAACCATGTCGCTCAATAGAGCTGGCTTGGCACTACCGAAGAATCAAGCTAATACTGAGGCAGTGACAATTGTTGGTAGCATTGCAGGTGAAATCTGTCGCAAATCGTGACCCATCGCGCCGGCCGCTAGGCGAGGTTTAAGCAAAACAAACAAGAAACTATTTTACCTGGACACACCATCAGCTGATAGTTGACAGTATCCCATGTCAATCGCTGCTGGACTCGCGACCGACGAAAGACAAGCCAGTCCAACTATTGGAGGAGGCATGGGGGCGCAGTCTTGAAGATCTTACTAGCGAAGATGTGGGTTGCGTGCCACTGACAGTAACCTGGCTTCCTTGTCAGGACCTGGGCTGAGATACCGCAGATACCCCTTATCCAACGGGTCGATACTGTGGTTAGCGGATCGCTGTACTGACATACATGGACAAAGCAGGTAAACAGTGACTATGGAACCTAGCTCAGGATGTACGCATGCGTCTACGCAGCGCATCTACACCCAGGTCTGTTGGTATGTAGGTATATAACCCACTATAATATGTATGCATGGCGTTTTGCTCCAGGATCCACAAGCCCATGATGCGAGATGATGCGGTTGGCGCTCCAACACCCGACTGACTACCGACTGCCGGCTTTCGTGCAACAAGCCCACAGTCCAGACTGGGAACGGACCTACTCGGGTGGGTATGTGTCTCTAATGGCGTCCCCTGGCCCAGTATTGGACAAGAGAAACGAGGAAGGGAGATCTATTTTCATCAAGCCCCCAACCTGATCGTCGCCTACCGTCACCAACCAGCCTCTTTCTCACGCTTGTCGGGGAAGGTGGCTTTGAGAAGCGGTGAGAAGGAGGTATCTAGTGGAAATCGACGTCGTCCACTAATGAGGACGGTCTCATGTCGGCGGCGAAAAAACCAGGGAGCGAGGATTGACTCTGTCGGCGGCTGGCGACCTATGAACTATGGCTGCCGGCGAGTCTCGGTATCCCAGGCTTGGGTACCATGCTAATTGATAGTTACTTCACTAATGCCGTCAGCCGGGCGAAGGACTCAAGGATTGCACTATCGTATACGTGCGGTCGCAGGTGCCGACCAACAAGACAAGATATGCGACATCGGCTGGTTGTTGGGGGTTGATAGTGTTGAGAGAGAAGACCATGAAGCACGCAGCCTGTTATATATCACCTGACTATGGGCGGCTGAATTCCGTTCTGACGGTGCAGTAGTTCTGCAGATTGAAAGTCTTATGCGGGCGCATTTGCATGATCATTTGAGCTTTACCGTACCTAGGGCAGGCACCTTACCTAAGTAGAAGCTGGGGAAGATGCATTTGTTTTGGCTGACCAGCCAGGGAAGCTTGGAAGCGGCTGTCCCCAAAGCCGACGCGCATCGGAAGGTAGGGCTGAAATAAAAGACTTGAAATATGCAACTACCTAGGTACCTACAATTCGACCTGGGACCTACCTACCTATAGCGGTATCTAATCTACCTATTAGGCAAGTACAGCAGATAGGGCTACTCAGTACCTAACCTACATTACGAGGGGTCCAAGGGGCGGGGAAGGGTTCGGTAATTTGATCAAGGTGCACTCCGTAGGGCTACTAGATTAGGTACCTACCAGATACCTACCTGCCCTACCAGCAACCCAGAGAGAGGTACCTACCTGGTCAACTCTCTGTGCCTATCGGTACCTCACAATGAGTGGCCTCTACCTGCCTGAAGTGGACACACAGATTTGGCAATTGCCTTGATACGCGTCCGGGACCTTTCTTCGTCAACAGTGAGTCGTGGTGTAATTACTACCTAGGGAGGTGCCTACCTCCGACAACATGTGCATTACTGCCAACGAAGTTATCGCCACCGACCCCGCTTATCAAGATACCGTATCGAGTGCTACTGTGTGCCGAGGCGAGAGGCAGCATACGGACAGGTACTGTAGGGATAGTTCCTACTACTACTATATGCAAGTTCAGCTGACGATCGGCGGCACTCTCAGGACCCCCTGGATCCCTCCACCCTTTACCTACCCTACCTAATTTTTGCCCGTGAGGTTACCAACTACATTACTGCAGTGTCCTACGAACCTTAGGTGTTTACCTACTTACCTACTGTAGAGTAGCTCACCTGATGTTTACTTGATAGAGGAGTGTGCATCTCCTGTCTAGAAACCAAATACTTACCTATCTGGGCAACAGGGGTCCTATTGAACCTGGTCAGCGCGAAATGAATGCCTCCGCATTACACGTATTGGCCCCCTCCTCCTTCCGCCCATTATCGTATACGCGCCACCACCACTCGAATTCCAAAACCACAGCATTCCGTTCCTCTTCCAGTTGATATCTGTGCCCATGATATGCAGATGTAGCGGGAAATAGCCCATCCCCGCTTGCTAGATTCGCCAAGCTTTAGCTCCCCGAAAGCCAGTTGACGAATCCCAAGTTTAACTTTATTGGCACACATCAGCTCTCGACAACGCTCTTGCATGATCTAGCGACAATTGACTGACTACCTAATCAATAGTACACAATGTATGTAAAGTAATAAATGCCGCTCACCGGATATCGCTATTCAACTTGGCCCCCAACAATCATCGACGACCTCACGTCGCAGTAGTAGTAGTAGTAGTAGTAGTAGTAGTAGTAGTAGTAGTAGTAGTAGTAGTAGTAGTAGTAGTAGTAGTAGTAGTAGTAGTAGTAGTAGTATGTAGGTATACGTCTCGTCACTCGTACGTATCACTTACATC
>NPFG01000509.1:0-25530 GCA_002288965.1 Xylaria sp. MSU_SB201401
CTCTCTCTTCTCTTCTTCTTCTTCTTCTTCTTCTTCTTCCTCCTCCTCCTTCGAAATATTTCAAACTAACGTGTGTGCATAGGTCGCCGCCTATAACTGCGTCAGCCGGTTCCTCGTCGCGTTGGACGGTATGTTTCTTATGCCCTTCTCCTTCCCCTTTTCACTCATGGCTCCCCATAGAATCTCACTGAGCGCAAGCTCTGGCTGACAGCTACACAGTGGGCGAGAGAAATGCTACAGGACCTGACGATGTCAAGCACTAAGTAGTCTGTCTATATCGCTTATCTGAGAGACGAGATCAATTCTTGGGATTATTTGAAGGGCGTGCGTCATCAATGAAACATTCGAGGACTATAATACAGGCATATGGCTCAGAAAATTGGCCAAGTAGTGAAAGGCACGCTTTCCAAATTCGTAGAAATCTACGCATCTAGGTCGGGGCTGAATCAGTATTTTTTTTATATGCATCGCATGATCCTAAATACATGCTTTCATCACTCCGTCCGCCAATTCATCCATCCATTCCATTCATCGATCCGTTCACCCATCCGTTCCATACCTGTCCAGATGAGCCGTATACCTTTCCAGTCCCTGATCGAGGCCCCTTTACACCATCAATGTGATACTCACTGTATCTCTAAAAACTAATTAATCAAAATACTAAAACACTAAAGCCAAGGCGAGGTTGTGTAAGCGGGGGTTGGAGGGCGAAGGGTTGAGTGAGTTGTGATATAACAGGGGATAGCATGAAGCCTTAATGAGTGACGTTGAGGGCAAATTGAGTGTCGAAATAAAGGGCAAATGAGAGCAAATGCCATGCAAAAATAAGGGGGTATCATTCAATGAGATGAAGAGACCTTTTAACACCTTTAGGAAATTTCAAGGGGCGTGTATGTGGTCAAACGGAGAAAAGTCAAGATCCGTTGAGTCGTCTAGCCGAGTCTGTAATCTTTGTCCATTCCGTAGACCACCACCAGCAATGCTCATTATCGCCCATAGGGATAAATTAGAGTCTTGTAAAGTTTTTCATATGATTCGTTTCATCATCAGTCCATAAATCGTATGGTCTTGTCGTGGCATAATTTCGTGCCGGTTCATGTTTACGAGCCGAGAGGTTCATGGCTCACCAGCAATGAAGCGGTGAACATCATGAAATGCCGCAATTGCTTGAGAGGCGCGACATTATAGCTCAAAGTTTTCAGGTATCGTTGTTCCCTTTACGGGCCGCGTCGCCGACAATGGACTTCCAATCGGCGACATCGGTTCGGGAGATTGCATGGCAGCCTCGATGGAAGCATGTCGCTGGCGCAATATGGGGGATCGTTGCAACTCCTGGACAACTCCGAACCAGCCACTTCTATGTGTATGCGCCGTCTTCTCGCTGTGGCCCATTGCCTGCGTCTGAAGTCGTCCTACGGGTGTTCGGGGGGTTGTTGGTGTTGGCGCTGGCGCTGGCGGCGGCGGCGGTGGAGGCGGAGGTGGTGGGATTGCTTTCACGGGATGTCTAGGTGCCGTTCGTGCGGCAATCTTCGTCGCTTGTTCACTTGCCGTTGTTGTCACGACCCCCATAAACACGACCAGGAATCGCATGCGTAACATGTCCAGCCGGCGCACCCGCTCCTCCAGCTGCTTCCTGTGGCCTGCCCAAAAGATCCGCGCAGTCACGCGCAACGTGGTTCCGCCTTCTTCTATTACCAGTTGGTTTAGATCCTCGCGTAAATCATCGCCCTGTTTCTGAATTTCGCGCAAAAGTCGGCTCAGGCGCACCTTGTCCTCCAACCGCGGCACTTTGGCAAGATCACAGTCGTAGTTTTCATTTTCTTCTATAGTGCCCTCGACGGCGTCGATGAAGGTGATGACCTCGCGCGGGGCTGCAATGTATGCGTTGGCGTAGGTGGTAGCAATCGGAGCAGCGCTGACAAGCAGGACTATGGTCCACAGCAGCGAGGAGGAGGGTTCCGCCATAATGCGAACTTGAGGCGGAGCCGGTAGAGGACCATAGAGAATAGCGCGTCGTTATCGCCGAGTGGTTTGCCGTGGGAGAGATGGCAGCGAAGGATGATGCTGACTGTTGCTGAGGGTGGTGCTGTGAGTGGTGATGAGTGATGACGCTCAGCATTCCCCTTTTCAGTGCAGATGTCCGGTTGGTGTGTGCGAGCCAGAATGCGAGCCAAAATGCGAGCCAAAATGCGCGAGAAGGCGTGAGTGGCCGAGAGAGTGGGCGGGCGGCTTGTTCTGGACTGAATCGGGGGTGGCTGGTTGGTTGGGCTTAGACGAGAGGGGCGAAATGCGACGATTCTTCTGGAATTTCTTCCCTAGCCCTAAGTGCCCAGCCAGCCAGCTACCCTGGAAAATTGATGATTGTCCAGAAACTGTCGGAGAGTAGCACCAGCCCACGGGGACGGGAGGGCCAGCGGGTTTTAATAGTCGTTAGCTCGTGCAGGAAGGACGCTGACCTCGCTGGACACAATGACACGCATGACGGGTCAATGTCGCCAATGCTGCGCTTCTGCTGCAGGTCACGGAGTCGGGAGGGTTTAGGAGGGAGAATCCATGATGGAACTTGCAAAAAAGCCGCGTCCATCGTCCTTTTAGAGCCCCCCCCCTCTAACGCACTCGGATGGGGTCGGAGGCACAGGATGCATACGGATTGGCCGGGGCCTCGGGAGGACAAGACGGCTACACAGCGATCGGTCACCTGTTGTCGAATATATGCCCACAGCAGTCCACCTAGCCCAGTAAGGGCAGGTATCGTGCGATGCTCGGACCGCTAGGATGCCTAGTAGCGCTCTCGGGAGCGGTGTGTTTTGGAAAAATGTTGGGAAAGTCGAGCATCTCACCAAGTCCAAGCCATGGCGCACGGGGGAGGGGGACAATAGCGTATATAAGTGACTTGAAGTCCCTCCTTCCTCCTGACGGTCGGTGCAGATGGAATGTGCGACACCTGGAAGGAAAAACCCCTATCGCTCCTGCTATTCATTCCTTTGTAATTTAAAGTGCAATGCGTCCCCGTCCTACGTGTACTTACCTTACCTCATTATATTCACCATAGGTAGGATCATACTACCTAGTGGCAGTTCTGGCTTTTCTACGTGTCTGTACATGTACCCGTACAAGGGTTTGTACTGTAACCTGGCTTGCATTCAACGTCATGCATTCTGTCAAGTCAGAAACCTGCACGTCTGGGAACTACCAAGTAGAAATTACCTAGCTGCAGCGTATCGGAGCTGAATATCATGCCTAGGTTGTCAGGCGGTTTCGTGTCTTCCAGATACTGTATCTAGGCACTTTACAGCAGTAGCCGCAGCCACTTACCCACTGTACTGTAGGTACAGCCGTCCAGTGCAGGAGTAGTGCACCCAGTGATCCTCCCGCCTTTGCCGCACCGCCCGTTGGTAGGTGTGTAGGTAGTAGGTATCTACAGCTGTATGATTACCTAGCAGGCGCTAACAACAGATGGCGGGGCAGCTTAATCCTTGTCATCATGCGACGCAAAAACGCCTCGATGAGCCAGTCTTCACATAATCCCAACCTCGGATCCCTGCTACGCTTCAGCCCGGGAGAAAGGAAAACAAAAAGAGGAGAGAGGGGGAATGAGGCGCTATGCTATGGTTTGAAGAACGCCGAATATCGAAAAGACGCTTGAACATCCCCATCGCATTCCAAGCCATGGCAGCCGACAGCGCTGCCCACCAGTTTCCCCTCCCAGCGATCCTAGAGTACCCCTCCTCCACCCCACCAGAGCTCATCTCCCAAGGTGCTGAGGGCCGCTTGTACAAGTCGACATACCTTCTGCCCTCGATCCCGTGCGCTCTGAAATACCGGCCTCCGAAGCCTTGGAGACATCCTGCCCTCGATGCGCGCCTGACACGTCATCGCATTCTTTCCGAAGCCCGTAACCTCGCCAAATGCCGTCGTGAAGGTGTCCTCGTCCCCGCCGTCTATGCCGTCGACGAGAGCGCAGGATGGCTGATGATGGAATGGATCGTCGGAGGCCCTGTCCGTGTTGCCATCAACGAGTGGCTGCAACGACGGCGAGATGCCGAACGCGCCGATGGTAGGGACGGCGACGCGATCGTTGAGGGCACGGGCGAGGCGGACGCCGATTTGGTCGCGTTGCTGCGACGAATAGGCACAGCCGTGGGACGTATGCACAAAGTTGGTATTGTACACGGAGATTTGACAACTAGCAATATGATGTTGAGACCTTGGGAGAAAGGCAAGGGACCTGCAAATGGACACGATGTGAAAGGCGACGGGCTTTTGGATGGCGAGATTGTTATTATTGACTTTGGGCTTGCCAGCCAAAGCGCATCCGACGAAGATCGCGCCGTGGATCTCTACGTGTTGGAGAGGGCGTTCGCTAGTACACATCCGCGAGCAGAGAAGCTCTTTGCTGCTATGCTTGAGAGCGCATACAGAGAAACATTCAAGCAGGCCCCCATGGTGATGAAGAAATTAGAAGACGTACGCATGCGAGGTCGGAAGAGGAGCATGCTAGGCTAAATATAACGAACCTCCACGATGCAGAGCTAAGAATCAATCATGGTATATCGCAATACGATATGTAATGCACACTAATTGTTGCTATTGAATCCAACGTAAGTAGGTAATGTAAGGCTGACTTGTTCTGCTCCAAAGTCTATGCAACCATGTTCAACGCCATTATGCCCAAAACATAACGCCTCAGCAGAGATGATCCAGAATGTGGATGTAGCTGGGCAGATGCAAACGTAATTCGTTTCTAAGCGTTTACCAACTCGGCTCCCGCGAAATAACCCTTATTCTCGATTACGCCTCTATAATTGACGAAAGCAGTATACTTAACCACCCATTGAGGGATCAGGTTGCCCTGGAGGCCGTTCTGCGCTTTCTCGTCATCGGCGAGGATGCCGGCACCCTGCGCGCCGTGTCCTAACAGTTCTCGCAGCGTCCCACTAGGTAGTATATCGGTGCAGTCACCATGGGTAAGTAGTTCGATGCCTGCGCTATTGGCGAGCTTCGTCAAGGGAGGAGGGACGCTGCAGCAGTCTTTGATGTTGATCTGGTCGACAGCCGGCCGCACCTTGACTTGGTTGACGAAGCGTTGCAACTTCTCGCTACCGAATTCGGCAATGCCCAGCCGAGAAACCTTGCCCTGCTCGTACAGTCCCTCCAACGCAGCCCACGTCATGACCTCCTCTTGGTCATTTCCCATGGTCGCATTGATCTTATCTGCCTCCCATTCGCAGTCGCCCTCGAAAGATATGCCAGGAAAGGACACGATCAGAAGGTCTATGTTCTCTACCCGTAGCTCTTTCATCACGAGGCGCAACGCTTCGTCAACATATTCTGCGCGCTTCGCTACCAGGGTATCTGGCAGGAAAAACAATTTGACTGTTATTTCGTATTGGGCGCGGTCTTCTTGCAGCCCTGCAGCCGTCCAATCGATACGCGGCACATACAAAACGGTATCTTCAGTCGCCGTCCAGGCATCTATCCTTGGCCGACCGTCGTGGTTTACTGACTGTCCGTTTTCCTTCTGGTTACCATTACTGCTTGTGGGGCTGCCGGCGTAGTCTTGTTGTGCCGCTTGGAAATTATTCCTCAGTGAATTTGTAAGTTCAAGATTCGACCTCGTCGTGCCGGGCTTTCGGATGATAGAGGGTCCACCTGTGATAATATTGCCGGTTGATAGTACTATCCGTGTCATGGCTGATGACTTGATAGAAGCGCTACGAAGGCTTATCGTCTGACTAAAACGTCTGAGTGAAAGAGATGGTACGCCTTCGATGCGCCCGGGGACAAATGACCGTAGGAGGTAATAACGAGCCAACAAGAGCGTGCAACAGAAAGCATCAGTGACTCGGCGGGGTGGAAGGGGAAAATATGAACAGCTTCGATAATAATTTATATCCCCGACTCGGTCTCTATGAGGTGGGGTTTGGGGAAAGGCGTCAGAAGGGCCAAGGTCAGAGTAACGAAAAGTGATCTAGCTAGCGCCGTCGCGCGCCTTAGACACGCTCTCGCGATTAGTAATGGGTGGTACAAGCAGACGCAATGCGGGTACTTTGTAAGCGTACTTAATAATCCACGGAGATTGCAACATCAGTTGGGCGGAGGAGAAGAAGTTGGCCAGGGCAAAGACCATGCCAGGTCAAAAGGGCCGAGCGACGGAATCGAAGGTTGTCTAGACCCCCACGGGATGGTAGGCAACCTACATCGGTGGGTAGGTGATGTACTCGTTGCTAAATAGGTGTCTATATAAAATCCTCAACCCGCGCGCAGCAAGGTGTGATAACTTGGTGCGATGTTGTCATCGGATGCCTGTAGTTTGTGCTTCTACGTTGTCTAGCACGAACACATCTCGTAGAGCACGTCAAAATATCCGCGTAGCAAAAGCTCATGGTGATATCAAGGGTTCACCTGACGTTATCTCAAACTAGCCATGTCTTCTATATAATTGGTCATCTGTTTTGTAATGCATCAGAGCTGCAAGACATGCAAATGCAACTGGCCGGATGCGATGGTATGCGGGCCCGCGGGACGGAGAAACATCGGCGACATACGGTGTTCAAGTTAGGTTGCCTGCGGTTCGCAGCGCTGCCATGACATTGTCGGGTCTTAACGGTGGCTGTGTCAAAGACTAACAGCCGGGTGGCAGCTGGCAGAACCGACGCTCGTGGCCAACCCCAATGTCTGTCTAGAGATTGCTCCTGCAACCAAGACAAGGTCCATCACATCACGTACCCCATACTTTGTCACCTACACTGCTTGCAAGCTCGGCCACTGTGTCTTTTTCATACCCTCACCGACCACCGCAGATTCTACATGCTCCTGGTGATGTGATCGCATCATCATGGCTATCAAGTATGCCTCTGACGACTAATTATCTCCCCAGAGCTCCTGAACTAAAACGATGATAGCTACTTAATCCTGCTATCCCGGCAGGGCAAGGTGGTACGAAACCTCATCTCTTAGCAACAACTTGATGACGACGTCGGCCGTTCAGCTAATCAATGATCCCATCTTCAGCGCTTGGCAAAATGGTTCACGACCCTGTCTCCCAAGGACAAGGCGAAGATCGTCAAGGACGTTTCGCAGCTAGTCCTCGCTAGACGAACTCGGATGTGCAACTTCCTCGAATACAAAGGTTCGCTTGTCTTCTCAACCATTTCAGTCACGACGGATTGTTGACTCGTGGTCTAGATACCAAAATAGTTTACCGCCGTTATGCATCGCTCTTCTTTATAGCCGGATGCTCGTCTGATGATAACGAATTAATCACCCTCGAGATCATCCACCGATACGTCGAGCAGATGGACAAGTATTATGGCAATGTCTGCGAGCTCGATATTATTTTCTCCTTCACCAAGGCATACTACATCCTCGACGAGATACTACTCGCTGGCGAGCTCCAAGAAAGTAGCAAGAAAAACGTGCTGCGGTGCATAGGGCAGCAGGACTCCTTAGAAGATATGGAGGTGAGCAGAGTTTTTCTTGTTCAATTTGTTTTGGTGGTGCTTGTGGTGCTATACTCCCATGCCCCCGGTGCGTCCCCGCCTTGTCTTCGGACCACTGACGCGCGTCTTCTTTTCGGCAGGTCGAGGATGAGGTGACGCGGATCATGTAACGAATACCCATGTATCTACTGCAAGCAAATATGGGCTCTCATCGATTGGTTGATTGACTGCATGGCGTATGGGAGACGGGAAGGCATCAAGTCTATGCATTTGCAAATATACTCATCTAGCATTGTTCACAGAATATGGACGAAATCGAAACGAATCTAAGAAATGCTGGATTTATTTGATCGCTCAGGACTCGCCGATGAAACGCACCGCATTGCCGCAGACCAACAACTCTAACATCATATGGGCCGTTCATCTGAACACACGACCGCTATACCACACTGCGAACACACGTGTGTGTGAACAAGACCGGTCCAATCCGGGATCAGTAGCGTGAATGCAAGCTCGGGAAAGATAGCAAGCAGGGCTGATAGGGAGCCGACTGACCAATTCATTTAACCAGCCAAACACAGGGCCCGGGGAAACATGGTTCACGACAAACCTCAATCATTCGGTTATACCATTGTCAAAGAAAGCAGCAGACGGCAGCGAGGGGGTTCTGACGTTTACATGATGAGTGTGCAGCAGCCGAGGGGACAAGGTTGATCCCACAGGAGGCTATCTGGTGCTCGTGGAGTATTAGCGCTATCTGATTCGCGAGTCCTGGGATGCCGACGATCCAATTAGCCATGACCATCTCCCCAAGCTATCACAGACTACTAGTACAGTGCCTACCTACGGAGGCAGTTAGTGAGGGCGTTATCGTTGCAGTGGAGGCACATTGCGAGTAGACAGACAGTCGGAGATTGGCAAACTAGGTGTAAGCTGGGAGCAGTTCCGCTACCGGTGGGATCCTAGCGCACTCTAAGATGCGGGTTGGCAGGCGTGAGACGAGAGACAGGAGACGGGCGACGATCGAGTGGGTAGGGTATGGTCAGTACGTAGGGTAGGTGCGAGCTTGGCCGGACATCCGCTATTCCTTCCTTCGGGGGCCTACTTCAGGCTTAGATGGCTCGGATGGCTTAGATTACTACAGCGCGCGTGGTGCTTTGAAGCGACCGGACAATTAACAAAATAGCAACCAGCTAGCCAACCGGCGCACCAAGCAGCAGCACCTGATCAATCGAAGCGTCCATACCTAACTAAGTGCATACCTAGGTACCTACAGAAGCATCCATAGCATCCGTTCATCCATCCATCATCCATCCTCTACCCACCCCGCTGCATACCATCGCATGCCTCGCCATGCCTTCCCATCCCACCACCCCATCCCCATTCATCCCACTCATCCCACTCACGTAAGCACGTTTGGCACCTGTACTTCCCCTGAAGGCTCGACTGTCACAACTATCCGTGTTGCACCTTCGTATCCTACTCTATACAACTACCGACCTGGTATACCTCCAACAACGCCGTTCCATTCAAACTTTCCATATCTCTCAGCTCTTTATCATTCGCCCGTCACCGCATGATGCGCTCTTAAGCCAGTGCATACGAGACGGCCTGTTGCATTATCCCCCCATTGTTCGTCCCACTCCTTAACCGGCTCCGTAGGGGAGGGACCCTTTACAAAGTACCTGGGCCTCGACACGTGACGCCGCATTGCAAACCAAGCCAGGACAGGACAGTCATCATCTCTTTCATTGCGTGTCTCTACGATCCGTTCTCATCACCAACGCTTCAATCCATTGATTTTGAAGTTGATGGTTGTTGTATCTCTTCGAACTCGCCGCGACTTATCAATTGACCGCCCATTTCCAACCACGCGACGTCATCCGACCACTCCACTCCACTCTCCACTATAGCAGCCCCATTTGGTGACCTGGCCAATCCGCAACAGCCTCGCGTGCGCCGTCTCCTTGGTCTCTCGCGAATGCAAACTCACGCGGTAGCTACTCACAATGAAGGTTCGTCCTAGGTGGACTGAAGCAGCATGCCATGTCTCATGCGCGCGCGACTTGCTAACATCTACGGCGCGCCCAGTTCTTACCTCTTCGCGATTTCGATGTCATCACGTCGGCGCTGAACTTCAGCACGCCCGATTGTAAGGTGACTGGTGGGTGCGACTTGTATACTACAAAAGCCGCCGGTTCCGATAAGAAACTTTACAAATCGATTGAATGCTCTCTCGAATCGCAACATGCCGCGCTTCTGAAGTTTGGAGCTTCTTTGTCTCCTCCACAACGAAAGGAAATGGCCGGGTCGCTGAACTTATCGCGCTCCAGTCCTTTTGGCCCGCTAAGTGACATCTCGAGTCGCCGAACGTTTGCCTATCTTATTGCGACTTTGAACGCCAGCCATCCAGACTATGACTTCTCGCATGTCTTACGCCCCTCGGACTTCTGCCGTGAGAGGAGCCTACGTCACGTCATGGCAAGCGTTGATAGCACTTTGGCAAGCGTTCGTCCACAAGGCGCGTCACTTCTCTCACCCAATATGGTCTCCATGTATCGTGATTATGGTAATGCGCCTTCCGCTACAACGGCCGCAGATGCCTTCCCTGTGAACAGCCCTGCTTGGGGTCCACACATGTGGAACATGCTAGACAAAGAAATGACTTTGAAGGACTGTACTGTCTTCTCGTATCAACCCCCGGATGATCCTTTCGATGGTGACGAAGCTGCAATATGGCGCCTGCACTACTTCTTTTTCAATAAGAAGATGAGAAGGGTTGCCTATATGTATGTTAGGGGCCTACCAGTTGTGATGAACTCTCCCGCGCTAGTACCACACAGGCGAGGGAGCAATTGCAGTACCAAGCGTCACGCCGCTCCTCTCTCTGGTAGTTTTGGCGCCAATAAGCGCGCTAAATTCTGGCTCGGGGAGCAACTTGCCGGTCGTGTCATTCCTGATGAGGATGAATACGACGACGAAGATGACGAGCCGGGCGTCGAGATCTGGAATCCTGATGACGATGTTGACATTGACCCCTTAAGAGACTCGACTCCTGAAGTGGAAGAGAGCGACCAGTATAGCGAAAGTGAGGATGACGGCGAAGATGAAGACCTTGCCCTTCATTCTGTAAGGGGTGTGAGCGAAGACATCGCCGCTAGGATGGAGATGTAAGGCCGCATCTGAAGAGATCGCGGCACTGGATGCGGTTGGCGGTATCTAAAATTTATCTCAAACACTTGGAACATTTTCCAAATCTCGCGCAGTATACGGTTTGCAGCGAGAAGCACATGCAGGCTAGTCTCCTAAATCCGTCAGAACAAGGTTTTAGTGGGGACTGTATCGTTTTGGCGTTGGGGCTTGGAAGGGGGTTGTAGAGCGTGAGCGCCTCGATACCCCGGAATCATTTTCATAGTTCTCAACGCATCAGTATCTTGGTACGGCTGCTTTTCTCATGGCTAGGGAGGTTTGGGTGAGGGTCTTAACGGCAGAGTTGGTATCATGGTGCATGCGCGAGTTTTAGGTCAGCTCTGTTACTTGTTTTTCTCATACTAGATTTGAGCAGCTTTATGGTTCATGATGAAACCAGAATGAACGTCATGACTCACTTCAGGCTAATTACTCGTCAGTATTCATGAATATATGCTTTATTAATGAATTGAGGCGATCGTAGGGTTGTGCCCGATGATTCCCGTGCTTGGGTCTAGAGAGTTGAGGCTAGCTTTGCTGATAAGTGAACTTCTAACGTGCTACAGTCCTTCACTAGCTAGTTTTCGCTTACACCAGTTTGAATGCATTTCATGTTTCTACTGGGAATGATGTGATAATCATTCAGCGTCGATTTCGGCTTAGGTGACTGATCATGTACGTTCAATTTACCTTCTGAAGCCGAAGCTAAAGCACTGCTGGCAGTTTGACAGACGTGCACAAGTTTTTATTCTTATCTTAAGGTTTCCAAGGCGGAGTCGCACTTGTGGCGAGAGATGACTTGCTGAACCCCGACATCAACGCTGAGAAGGATGTGGAAGGCGCACTGGAGGCGCCCTTGATGTTCTTGATAACGTTGAGGACGGCTGTGCTGCTCAAGACTGGCAGCTGTGGAAGGTATTCGTGCTGCTCGGTCCCACGCTCGTTGACAAAGAGAGGCAAAGAGTAGAAGGCGTGAGGAAATTGGGGATAGGCTCCTCACGCTCCCTCTTCTCAATCTCAGCTAACTCTTTGACCATTTTCGCCGTGCCAGCCGCCACTTCCTTTACTGACGACGCCGGGAGCCACTCCGTGCAGTCAACTAAGCAGGATACGTCCTTTGTTTCTTCATAGGCTTAATATCTAGGTCCTTGCCCACCTTGCGGCGAGCTGGAAAGTTCAATCTATATTCGATTCTCAGTACATCTATCCCTCCTGGATATGTAATTCCTCGCGGTAGACTTTGTCCATCAGGTCCTTATACTGGTGCCCCTCAACGCTTCGTCTATGGCGGCAGCCTAATCGTGGCGGAGGTCTGACTTGGAAGTGACTGGGAATAGGGTCCTCCATGAAGTTTCTTGAAGCCAGTGTGCTTTGCTTCTCACCTCAACCCCTGGACTCGCGCCTCTCGGCAGGTATGTAATATCGCGGGCGCGGGCGGAGGCGAGGCCAGATACTCGTTGCGATTCTGACGCAGGTAACGGTAATAAAAATCGGTTGGTATTTTCTCCCGTAGATTCGGATCCTTTAAATAGATGCGAATCTTGACGATACGGGGTGAGGCTGTCATATTCCATATCTGGATGCGAAGCTCCGCTGGGAGATGAGGGAATAGAGTGAAGGTAGCCATGCTGATCGACTTGCGTCGCAGGGCCGTTCAGGGCTAGCAGGGTCTTTTGTCTAATCGAGCGTCTTGCGGTCCGCAGTCTCATAAATCGGGTGCAAGGTGGTCGTAGGAAACACAAGGACGTGGGCTGATATGGTGTGGTGGGAGCCTTCAGTCCATAGATTGCTTGTCGCCTAGCTTCGAAATAGTCATCTTGGCCTTTAGGCCTTTAGCTTTCGCTCCAACTGTCGCGTCCTGGACGGCGCTGGGCGAGGATGGGTGTCGAGATGTTTGATGTTCCGAAGTAGTGCAGGAAGCAGCGCGGGCCATTAATAGATAACAGGATGACACAGAGGTCGGATATAGGATGGCATCTCCAGTCGAGTTTGGGTTAATTACCAGATATATGTTATCTTCCCGTGAGTAGGTTGCATTGGTACGACACAACTTGTTCTTTGTTCTGATAATAAACAGAACTCGTGTTTCACTAGTCAAATTCCACGCACCAATTGCCGCGCTGAAACAGTCATCTATTCTTACATGCTACTAACCAATCACTGCATTAAAAGGTCAGGTCTATCAGACCCAGATCCACGCTATGCTTGAGAGGTTACCTCTCGCGCGGCCCCGGTGGATAGAGAGATTCAAGATAGCACTACGTGTTGCGGCGCTCCTGTCCCTTCATTTTGATCATGGATGAATCAGCTCAGATTGGTGGGGCTTCAAGACCTTCCTCATACAATCAATTGACTCCTGGTGCTCTCTAAACCGTGAATCCTATTTTCGTCTTGATCGAAAGTCGTAGTACTTCGTCCGGAGAAACCTCATCTTTATACCTGCCTCCTCGAGCCTATCTTCAAAATCTACCAAGTCTCTTCCCATCGTCGCATGGGCTTCGAACAAAGGAAGAGAATCATAGATAGCGTGCGGCATAGTGCAAGATATACCGAAGTCCACAAGCCAACCGTTTCTGAAGTTTTCCTTCCGTATATTCCTATTGTAGATCCCCAGCAGGTTCAGCTGCCGTACACTCCAGAAACTTTTTCGTACCCGATGTGGGGTTTGCTCCTTGAAAACTCGACCTTCGATCTCGAAATCCTTGACAATAGCACGAGGTCGCCCAGATCCTCCGTGGATGGCAAGCAACTCATTGTCAAGACTTTTAGCTCCCAAATCAAATCCTCTCTCCTCTGACCACCTCTGAGCGTTCGCGTCGAGGAAGATATATCCGTGATACTTAGTCGCAATTTTCCCTCGTATGCCACCTTTTCCTGCAGCCTCCTTGATTCGACCATAAGCACGACACTTGGCGTAAAATGGATCAGTGTAGAATATTGCCTTCTCGATAGGATAACCTTCACCCAATCGATGTCCCCAAGACCACTTCGTGTCGAAGGCGTTGTAGAATTTGAACTATTATTTAGCATTAATCTAATATTACAATACCGAATTGCGACTGAATGTTTCTTACAACTTTGAGCACGTAAAGCTTAGAATTGATCTTGACTTTGAACACAAAAACTTTTCTCCTCATCCTATTGATACTTCTTGGTATTCAAATGGATGTATCACGGGAGATGGGCACAGAGACAGAGGTAAAGTAGGACTTTCGATCTTGTTTCTCTCTTTTAGTGACTGCCTGCGCTTGATAGTGGTCTTGTCTGGCTCGTGGTTTTTTAGTTGTCTGACACGCTTTGCCATGTCATAACCGTGCAGACTCAGGGCCTGGAAGATAACACCAAGTTAACGAGGATACGCCTCTCTCTCTCTTTCTTTTTCTACTTTTTTTTCGGAGAATGAACAAGTAAGGTGATTAACCTCAAGGTGCTGCAGAGCGATCCGAATTATTATAGGGAGTGAGCGGGTATGATCTCAAGTAGCGACATAAATTATAGCTGTGTTAATTTAAATAAGGCTAGCTAGCAAGCTCCCTTACTTCTAAGAGATTTCCTGAAATAGGGCTTTGCGATACCTTATCCACTTTATCATTCTGTACCACTTCAAAAATACCTGGTGGCTAACCAATAGACGGCGCATGCTGTCATCACCCGCCGGTCACAAAACCGAATAGCCACCCTATATTCGCTAAAACGGCTTGTACTGGCGATCAATGACGAAAACCAACTATACGTTATTCCTTAGCCTCCTGATGCATGTCAAAATGACAGCTTAGCCTACACTAGTATTCATGGACTATAAAAGTAGGTAGGTCGGTATCTAGAACGGGCAGGCAGCTTGAGCCGAACGTGCCTATCGGTATAACATTAGGAAACTTCACCATCGAGGGCAATATATTCGCAAGATATACTGGCCTGTCCCCACCTATTATCATACGCCCTGAACGTGCTGCTAGTTGAATCTCAGCTTGGAATGATCCGTATGGAGTCCTTGCGAGCTACGAGAACTTGTTTGACATCAACATACCCATCTTCAGTGTCATCAAGATCGGTAATGAGAGGATCAAGGCTTTGCGCAAGAACCCGAAGTTCGGAGACCTCTTTGCCCTGGGCGTCTAGCCCGAACGGCGACATGCCATAATCACTTTTGTCGATGAGCAGGTGGCGAGATGGGAGATGATGGAGGAAACTAGTCGCAGGGCTTAGTCCCTCATGTCAGCAAATGGGTTCGTAGAGCTCTTCATTGTTTTGGGGTTTTTATTTCAAATTTTCTCGTCTGGCGGGGCTTGAGGGTTTAGAATGACCGCCGATCGTGAACCATGACCAAGCTATCGTGATGAAAATTACCTAAGCCGAAGCAATCCTCGTAATAATATATACCATATAAAAGTTCAATTTAAGTATCATTCTCTAGTATGACTCATGGTGAAGGTGAATGTTACACGACCAAGACTGTCAAGTTCTGCCAAGGCCACTTAGGTTCACCGCATTCAACCAAAACTAGCAAGGTATAAGCGATTGGATCATATGAGTCACAGGGTTAGTTACCTCTTGCACGAAGAACCAACAGTTAGGCGTAGGGAACCAACAGGCAGGAGGGAGCCCATAGATCATACAGAGCCCAACGGGTATAAATAGGGCAGAGTCCTCCCTACTCTTGAGAGAGGGAAGAAACTAAGGTCCTTGAGACCCCTAGTTGATTATTATAAATATGACTAGGTTCTAAGCCTTCTAGTCCACACAGTAGAGCCTTTGTCATGGTGAATCGCTAGCGCTCAAAGGTTGCCTTACACGCTTTTCACGCTATACATAACCTAAATATCTGAGTAAGAGTAGTATGTATTGTGTCAGGCAATAGCACATTTCAGCCCTCTCTAACCCTTTATGCAATCTAAATTCTAGGGTCACGCGAGTTCGGAGCCTATCTCGGAACGATGGTAATTTATCAAAAGGGTGGTTAAATTCAGGAAAGTCCATAGGAAAACCAGCTGAAGAGAAAACCCACTCTTCCCCTTGTTATATTTGTTAAACCTCCTTTCAACGTTGTTGGTACAATTTTCCTGTCTATATCGCTCAACGCTGCTCAATTGAATGTTCAATCACATAACCTTCCCTAGGAACCTACTTAAATACTTCCAAATCCGGCCATCATCCACTCTGGACCCCTTCTAGATAGGTACAGGTACAGCCAGTCAGTCTAACTAATCTAGTTCTCTGCGTTAACCACATATAGAACACTATTCTCAGGGTTAGACTAATCTTAGTGCTACTGATCTAAGCATCTAATTGGACGAGTTATCACCACCGACCCATCGAAATACGACGAAGTCATCGCCATTCTTCTGATAGGCGGCAATTGGATGAATCCGGCGAGGCGAGATGATAGGATGCGTCGCTTGAAATTTACCGGTGTGGATATCGAAGAATGGACGGAGCTTATCAGAAGGTTGAACCAACTTGATGAAGACTGGTATACCGTGGAAATCAGGATCGTTCTGTTTAAAAGTAATTAGTTAGATAATATTGGAAAGATGTGAGAACCGTATTTACTACTACTCCTAATGCTGATTGGCATTGCGAGTCCAGATGAGCTGGATGAATCTCCGCAGACAATGTTTCCCCAAGAATACCCTTCGTTGGCTTTTGCGATAGATTCATAAAAGGCAATGGCTGTTTGCTGTTCAGTTCGTGGCGAAACCAATTGCTGGCACCGAACACAGGGGCCAAGAACATCCATTGATAAATTTCAAAGAGGATGAGGTCATTATCTCCCCAGTCGGTGAATGAGTAGAACTTTTGCGCGCCTTCTGCTGAGTGTGCTGCTATTGAATACCCATAATTAGATTTGTCGTCTGAAAAGCCAAGGGGTAATGCTCTGTCATTAACACCATCATCCTTGAGTTTCTGGAGGCAAGAAAGGCGTTCTGTGGAGCCTCGAGATAACAAAACAAGGACCAAAAACAGTCGCATGCCGTTTTGAAGAACCCATGACGTGAGGTCTTCATGATATTGTTGCTCGATTGTGGTCTCCTGAAGAACCAAAAGAACGCTCTTCTTCGTAACCAGCTCTTCTAGTTCGTTATTTGGTAGGAATCGCTGGTTTCTCATCGGACCTCCTTTCAAGTGGTTCGTCCTCAGATCATTTGCTAATTTCAAGAGATTGGGGCATCCTTCTAGTTTCTTCAAAGGAGATGCAAATCCATCGTGACTGCCCTCTTTAGGAAATACCTCTTCGGTCAACTGAGGTTTTTTCTTTCGAATCGGGCATTTTGCAACCATTTCGTATGCTTTAATGAGGGGGCTGAGGACATTGGCACTTGGGGGCCGGCACGTTTCCATATCCTATCTAGACCTGGAATAGTGTGCTTGGTACAAACTGTGAGCGACAAAGGATGGATTGAATCTGGAATGTGGGATACAGGACGATGCCAACTTCCCGCATAACGTTCGAGTACAAGCAAGACGTTCTATTATATCGAAATGCCGGAAGACGTATCGGTGAGCAGAAGTCAGAGGAGGTGCCGAAATCGCCCTTCACTGCCTTAGGCAGATTGGTCGGAATAGGTCTGCTGAACATGCGAGCCGCGCCACGCGGTGCTTCTCTTGTGGCGGTGTGTTAACTGGCCAGGTGTTATTTACATCTGACATAGCCCACCTACCAATTCAGGGGTTGTGTCTCACTAATCGGGCCACGGCCTCCCTACGGTTTTTGGGGTTGCCTCGGTTTCAAGCATGGCCGCCCATTCATGATCAGATTCCAATTCGATTTGATTGCTAGCACTTAGATATATGACAAAGTGTATGATAGGTTATATCAAACCCCGAAGAAATGACACTTTTCGACGCGGGCGGAATGGCCAGGGCTTTGCCACGCGTGGCGGCCGCGATGCCCTACCACTGTCATCATTTTTTGAAAATCTTTTTCGAGTCCCATTTCGCGCGCATAGTTGCATTTTATAATTTCCTTGAGTGTATGCAGCTGTATAGACCGACCCGCTATTCTATTTTCCAATTGAAGCCACGCAGCCGAGGGGATATTCAGCCCCCCAAAAAGCACAGTAAGATTTGGAGACGAAGAAGGGGAGTTATTCAGTAAAACAATCAAAAAGTTGTCTAAACAGCAGGGTACCTAGCTTATCGACACTGCTTGTTCCCGATGATCCCCACTAACACAGCAGCATAGGCTGCAGTGCTGGCGAGAAGGTTCTCAGGTTCCAACTTGCTAAATACCGCGACATACATTGCAAAAATGACAATAGACGTTGAAATAATTCCCAGGGACTTCGGCAGCTCTTCCCCGACGAGCAATATGAGGAGTGGTACTATAATAATCAGTCCACCAACGATAGCAAATGAAAACCGCCTTACCGTGACGCGTATCCGATCAAGACGCTCTTGACTAGCAACAATATCAGTGCGCTCAGTACCCAAGCTCCGCCCGGTGGCATTACTTTGCCGCATGAGATCATTGTCGAATGAGCCAAGAAGGTCCAAGTCCTTGAACAGACTGCGATGTGATTCTCCCACCTCGAGCCCATGTTCAGCAAGGAGCGCCCCTAGGAGCCTCGAGTCTTTCCCATTATCCAATCGAGACGCTGCGATGTCTTTTACAAACTGGGTGTTCCAGCGATTGGTATGAATAAACTCAAAGTTGCGAAGGGAACTGGCTGTATGTAATTCAGATATTTGTTTGATTCGCAGTCCATCGATTCGGCCGTCTCGAGGTTAGAGGCGTCTTACTATATTTATGGAGAATGTCTCTTATCCTTTCCAGTTGTGCGTCAGTGACGATGTCTTGCTCAATCTTGGCGAGCTCTGTAGCTAGTTGATACTGCAGGTGATGGATTGTGACTGCGTATAGGGGCCGGAAGTCGACAATCGTGACACCGCCGGAAACCCAATGTTTCGTCGAGCCACGGATAAATCTTGTTAGGCGCTCGTGGTATGGTAGTGCTGCGAGCCCTTCTAACACGTTATCCTCCTCGATTTGTTCGTGTGTGGGTTTCATGAGTGGAAACTTCAAGCACGTTAGACTTGAGATTGAGGTGCGACTAGGTTAGGAAGTAGTGATTTAGAACGACGCAGCCCTTGTAAGTTTAAAATATTGTCTGGTCCATTGAAATGTGGTACCATGTAGCTCATAGGCAGCCTAGATTTGCGCCTTATTGCGCACCACAGGCGTCGAGCCGCCTCAATGCATCTGGTTCGGTCAGAATTTTCCACGTTGGTTTCGGTAGCCCACAGTCGCGCTGAGTGCGCCTAATGGCCGGGTAGTGAGACTCGGAAGACTAATAGGTTAGCTTCTAGGCAAGCAACATGCTGGACTTAGGCATGCAGGCACATGCTGCAATACTACAAGCCTCGCCCTTGTTATACGTAGGTCGGGGTCGAAGATATCTATCCCAGGGTCTTCAATATTAGCCTAACACGACTGATGAAGGGATAACCACTAGATAACCAGAGTACGGAGGTTCATTTCAAATATACGCGATATCTTTAGCAATATGATATAGTACGAATTAGTTAAATTTTTATACTATTTAGGCTTAAAGCTAACCAAAACCATTAATACCTAATCTTCTACCTAAATCATATATAGTTAGCAGTTATAATAGCTTATCTTTACTCTCTTTACTAATTATTTTAAAATTTACAATGTCTTCCGAATTCGACTTTGGTATTTGGATTTAGGCCTTTATACTTTACTTTTAAAGCTATATAAGGGCTCAAATATGTAAAATAACTAGTTACTTACCTAGTAACCTTACGACCCTTATAGTTAAAGCTAAAAAATACAGTTATAAGCCTAACGGCGGCTATATTTTTGCTAAATATACTATAAAAGGCGTTTAAAAAGACTGCCTAACTAAGTTAACCCTAGCTAAAAAAGACTAAATTATTAAAACTTTAGAGTCTAATAATACCCTTTACAATAAAACTGCTAAAAAAATAATAGATATAATTAACAAATAAAATCTTACTAATAATCTAGTTTTTTAAACTATTATATAGTGAGCTTTAAAAGTGAAAGGCTTTAAAAGCGTTAAATATACTACTAAGCCTAGTTTATAAAAACCAAATCTAATCAAGCGTTTAAAATGGTATTTAATAGTCTACTAATGGATATTAATCTAGTAGATAAAATAAACCCCGGGATCACAAGTCACCCCTATTATAAACTACTCCCCGGTTTACTTACCCACCTAACTTTTAAAGCTAATTCTGCTACCAATACACTGTTTATAATAGTTTTTTTAGTATTTTTAATTAGTTCTAGTGCCTTTAACCTTAATAACCTTTTTAGTATTTATATCCTCGCGTTTTATAATATTATAATCGGCGGCTTTATTTGTATATATTGTCCGATTACGTAGTTTACGCTTTACTTACCGTATATAAGTTATACGAGTAAAGTTATTATTAAGACCTGTTTTAACCGCTTTTTGCTCGCTTAAAGTATTGTTCTTTTTAACCTAAACCTTTAAGGTCTCGATTTTTGCCTTTAAAAACGCGATCTTTTCCGCTTTTAAATCTAAAGCCTTGCTAACTGTCACGGACAGAGACGAGACGGGCTAGGTGCACTGACGAAAAGGGGTTGAAATAGGCACGAAACAGAATAGAGAAGTTGATAACTAAGGAACAAGACAGACCCCCAGTAGCCCACGACAGCTAGACCTAGGAGTTTATATACAAATACAAGTACGACATGACTGGCTAGTGTCCCTGTCAGGGGATCCTAGGCTGGGAACCTAGAAACGTGACACTAACCTTAAAAAAGAATAGCCTTTATAACAGATTATTAAAAGATAAATAGGTTGCTACTAGCTTTTAAATAATAGTTTATAATATCTGGCTTTTAAAAGGTGTTTTAATTATTATATTAGTAATTATTATTAAAAAATTCGGTATAATTAATTATTTTTTATAGTAAGTATTAGTATTATAACTTTTATAATACCTTTTTTTTTAAGTATAATATATTTTAAAGATAGCGGGTATTTACTAGTTCTTTAACTATATTTTAGCTATTGCCTATGCCTTTTTTATGGTTTTTAGCTTTAATATATTGTTATAAGCGGCTTTATATGCTATTACTATGTCTTTTTTAAAAGGCTTTATATTAAAGCGGCCTGCGGGCGTCTTTTAAAACTTGTTTTTCAACTTTTTTTTTAAGTAAACTAAAGACTCTAACGTCTAACGGCTAATAGTGTATAACTGTAGTAAAGCTTATAAAATAGTAGTTAGATCTTATTTAAAAAGTAGGCAAATAAAAAGTTATTATTTATATAAGACTTATGGTTATTATATATTAAAACACACTATATATTACTAAAACGGTTTCGAATATAAAGTATAAAAAGGTTTTATAACCACTTTAACACTATATTATTACTGGTCTATTTATTAAGAGAGTAGTCAAATTGCTAGTCTTTAAATAAACCGCGGTTATAGTTTAAAAACCATTGACTTTATATTTAAACTTCTTTCTAAATTAGCAGCGGCGGTAAAGTCTTACTAATAGCGCTAATAGTTTTAAGTATAATTATTTATTTGCCTTTTTTAATAGCTTTTTTAAAGGTTATATATATTATAGTATTAGTTATAACCTAGTGGTCTTTACTAACACCTTAACCTATACCTATTTTATTAATATTAAAGAAGTGATTTAGAGAGATATTTACTACTTTTAAAGCTTTAAAGCGGTTAAAAAAGATATTAATATTAGCTATTATTACACTATTTATACGCGCGTAATTAAGAGACTTTAATCTAGTTAACTTTACCGCTTTATTTTAAGCTATAAAACGGTTATACTATTTTTTACCAAGGCTTTTATTACTATTAGAAGCGTTTAGTATATGTTTAGCTATTAGCTAGAATTTGAAAATTAAGAGCGCAAAGCTTAGCCTAGCCTGTTTTATTACCTAGTTTACTAACTAGTGTTTTTAATAGGTAAATAAAACTTAAAGGTGTTAGTAGGTCTCTTTTTAGGTTGGAATTTTATAAAGCTGGTAGTATATAAACAATTTATTAACATTCCACTTTTATACTGCTTTTTAAACTGGTATACTAAATTAAATAGCGTAAATAATAGTTGCTATACGATAATTATCGGAATATAAAAGTATAGCGATAAAGAGAAGCCAATTCTAAAGAGAATAAGGGTAAAAAAAGATTGTGAGACTAAAATGCGGTCGCATTATTAAGTAGTGTTTAATTAGGGTGGTTGAGAGGGTTAGTGCGTTAACGGGGGTCCTTAGGGTGGTTTGTGATAGGGGTGGCTTATAATCCCGGGGTTTATCTTATATATTATTTAAAGTAATAAGACTTTTATTATTATTTTTATATTAAAAGGTAAATAGCGAGTCTAAAGGCGGTTATATAAAGTTTATAAGAAGTTAGTTATAAAAGTATACTAAAAAGGCTTTAAAGACTTTATATTTTAAAGCTATTTTTATTAGTATAAGATAGGACTAATATATATTTAGCCTTTAAAGACTATAGTTATAAGAAAAGAATATTAATAAATGATAGATAATTATAATACTTAAGCTAAACTAGCTACTAAAGCTGCCTAGGAGTTAGAAATTAGTTTTAAAAGGCTTAGTCTTTAAAACTATAAAGGCTATAAAAAGGTTTAAAAGTTTGATAAAAAGCGCAGTACACAAATTTAAAAAAGTAAGTATAATAGGATTAATTGGATAAAGTATTACAAAGAGGTTTTAAAGCCTAAATATATGCTTTTTATTAAAAAATTATAGCAAAAGTATTTAAATAAGCCTATTATTATATAAGAAGATAATGCTTTTAGCTATACCTTAAAATAGTACTACAATATTTAAAGTAAAGCTAATATTTTAATATTAGAGTGGCTAGCTAACTTTCTAGATTTTAATGCTATTAAAAAGATTTAGTTAATTCTAAAGATTAGTAAAGAAATTACCTTTATAATAAAGTCTTAAAGTAATGTTGCTATATAGAAAGCATAGGTAACAGCTTTTAAAAACTATTTCAAAGAAAAACGTTACCCTTTTGTTTAACGGATTTAAAGGTATATATAGTGGGTGATTTATTTTTTTAGCGGTAATAATTATAAAGAAGGGACCTAGCTACCTAATAGATTAGAGACTAATAAGTTAATACTAGTGCAGAAGGCTAAGTAAATATAAAAGGCTAAAGATTAGCTTAAAAAGTATAATAATAAACTATATACGCACTTAATAACCCTTCGTAAAGCTAAAAAAGTTATTATTAAAATCTTAAAAGCGTCGAGTACTAGCAGGAGTAATAGAGAGAGTGTGGACTTTGATAGTAAGCCTAGTGTTTGAATTGTTAGCGGCTTAGCAAGGTGTGTGTCGGGCTGGTGACAGTCTATAGCTTAAAAATAACGTTAATAACAGGCCGGTAGCTATCTGGTAGGCACTTTATCTAATTAAAAAGCCCAAAAAATCCTGCACTATGGGTAGTCTTTTAGTATATCGCGTATATTTGAAATGAACCTCTGTATAACTAGCGCAAAACCATTCTAGTAAAAATAGAATAAGCAAACCGTAAGAGTCACGGGCTATAGCCTCATAAGTCACCCCGCCACGCGCTTTTTTACGACACCGCGTATTTAATCCTAACATAATAACTTAACCACCTTTAACCTTCTTTCTTTAAATTATACTTAATTAAACCGCTTTTTCTTGTTATTTATTAATATGTTTTTAAAAGATTGTAATTCTCGTTATTAAAGTGCTATTTGCAATATAAAGCTTAATATAACTATTTAAATAGTAATAAAAAAGTAAATAGTTTTAAAAACCATTTTATAATACTGCTTTAATAGCACTTTCACCTAAAAATTCTTTAATAAAACCCTTTAAACCTTATTATTATATTTAAAGGTTTAATTAATATATTAGGTTATAAGTTAGGTTAAAATAAGCTTTATACTTTTATTAATTAAATTTTAGCAGATTACTAATTTATTATTAAATGCTTTTAATACCACTATTAAAGTCGAAAAAGTATAGTATTATAGTTTTTTTAAATGTAATCTAGCTATTAAAACTTTAAAATCATAATGATTGTCATACAAAGGCTTTACGAGAAGACAAGGCTTTAAAGGATAGCTGGAATTGTATTGAAATCTAAGCATGAGGAAGGAAAAGGAAACTATCTCCAGGTGCGGGTCGTGGGCTAGGTAATATGTGTGTGTGTACGGATTGTGTGCCAGGTGGTTACAGCTGTCAGGATGGCAGGGTAACCAGCTTAGCTTAGCCGCATGGTTTAGCCACATGTATGGTACGTACTAATGTGCTAGGCCACAATCCGTAACTTCTATTATTTATTTAAAAGTTAATAACGTATCTTTTAATTGACTTGACCACCTAATTAACTTAGTCACCCCTTTAGCCTATATAAAATACACCTGCATTTTTTCACGTGACTTTTTATTACAGTTTTTAAAAGATAAACCACTGCGTTAAACAGGCTGAAAGTAAGGGCACCGCTAGGTTAACGGACTAGCTTATAATACAGCTTTGTTATAAACTAATAGTTAAAGACCTATTAAAAAGACTAAAGTGGTTAAAGAACCTAATAAAAGGTAAAAGCCTAGCAGGGATCAGGGAAAAATAGCTTAGTTAAGGGTCACGTAATACGTAGCTTTATAAAGACGACAAAACTAGTGCTTTATATATTTTATAAAATAAAAAGAGTATATATAAAAGTAAAAAAAAGATAATCTTTATAAAAAGAAAGGTTTTTTATAGTTAACTTAGTCTATTTTTATTTTACATATAAAAAAGTAGTACACTATAAGGCATATAGTAGCAGGGGTATAAAAGGTCTTATAAGGGGTACAGACTAGTTATAGCAGAAGGTAACAGATCTCAATAGTACTGGAAGTAAAGATTATAGCGGGTAGGTCGCTATAGGGCAAAGGCTAGGAGTGGTAGTTAAAGGATTAAGTTACTTAATTATTAGGTAGCTAAATAAAGGGAAATTCTAACGGCTATATAGCTAAAAAGACAGTAGATTTAATACTAATAGCACTAAGTTTATACTGTAGTTACTAACTAAATATAGAGGAGATTAACTTAGCTAGGCCTTAGTTGGTGGGATTTATAGTCACCTGAAATAATGGATTGTTTAGTGCTTAAATTAGTGGGTTAGTTTGGTATAACCGAACCCCGGGTCTCACACACACCTTCCGGGAGACCTCTTATAAGCTTATATATAATGTTATAAAAATAATTTTAATATAAAAAGAGATAAAGTTTTATATATAGTAGAATTTTTTAATAAAAAGTATTAAAATAATTTTAATTTATAATAAAAGATTATATAAAAGAAGAATTTAAAAGATTAAATAATAAAAACTATAATAGTATTTAATAACTTAAAAGGATTTTAAAAAGTATTAACTAATATATATAAAAACATAGAAAAAAATAATAGGTTAAATAAAAGCTATTATTTATAAAATAAATAAACTAGTATATAAGTATATTATAGAATTTAAAAAAGTGTTTACCGAAATAAATAAATAGATAATAATATTTTAATATTAACGTTTAATAATAAACCTAAAAAAGGTTAAAAATAAGCTTTATTAAAATAAAAAACTAGAAAACTTTAATAAATATATATAAAAAAGTAATTAAAATCGATAACTAATTATATAAATAAAAAATATAAAAGAAAAATAAAAGAATAGGCTTATAAAACTAATATAAAAATACAAGTTTAAAAGTTAATAATAATAAAAACTTATATAAAATAAATAAAACTCGATATAATATAAAGAAGAATATATAATATAAATAAGGTTAAATATTATAATTATAATTAAAAAAGGCATTTTATAAGAAGATATAATACGTTAAAAAAATAACAATAAGTTAAAAAA